>AWOL01S0134041.1:0-24084 GCA_000715115.1 Nicotiana otophora
AAGTTTTACTTTCCCGTTAAGGGAATGGTCGGTAATTCACATCCTAATGGAAGAGAACGAGAAGGCACATAAGTTGGCCAATTTAGGGTCGTCCACGGAAATAAAATGAGCAGATTTTGGTGCAGTTGTTCAACTTTTACACTCAGTACTGGACATGGATGGGTATTGCAAGGTTAACTCAACCAACCTAATTTGGGATTGGAGAACTGACTTTATATAATATTTAAGGCATGACAAATTGTCCGAAGATCCTAAAGCCTCCTGTGTGCTACGAACTAAAGCTGCTTATTATTGCCTTGTTGACGGTCAACTATACCGAAGATCTTTTCATGGACCATTAGCTCGATGTTTAGGAACATCAAAGGCTGATTATGTTATGAGAGAAGTTCATAAAGGGGTTTGCAGAAATCATTCTGGTGCAAACTCACTGGTTCATAAATTAATAAGGGCTGGATACTATTGGCCCTAGATGGAACAAGACACGAAGGCATTTGTAAACAACTGTGATAAGTCTCAGCATCATGCACATTTAGTGCATCATTCGGTAGAGCTTCTGTATTCGGTGGTGTTACCGTGGCCATTCATGAAATGGGGGACGGACATAGTTGGTCCTTTGCCTCAAGGGTCCGGGCAGGTAAAATTCCTTTTAGTTTTAACTGACTATTTCACTAAATGGGTTGAAGCAGGTGCTTACAAAAAGAATGAAGAGCGAGAAATGATTGATTTCATTTGGGATTATATAATTTTTTGGTTTGGAGTACCAAAAGAAATTGCTTGTGTCAATGAGCCACAATTTATAGGTTCCAAAATCACAAAGTTACTGGAATGATTGAAGATCAAAAGGATCACATCTTCTCCATATCATCCAATTCCAAACAGACAACCTAAGTCGACCAATAAGGTAATAATGTAAAACCACAAAAATAAATTAGAGGATGCTAAAGGGCATTGGCCACAAGAGTTACTGGGTGTAATATGGACATATCGAACAAAGGCAAAGTCAAGCACAGGAGAAATAATTTTTTTCCCTTGTGTACGGGGAGAAAGTGTTGATTCCAGTGGAGATCGGGGAACAGACCATAAGGTATTCTCGGGAAAATGAGGAGAAAAATAATGAAGTAATGTTGATTAAGCTTGAAGAGCATCGAAATTTAGCATATGTGAGGATGGTGGCACAAAAGTAAAGGATGGAAAGATATTATAGACGCAGAGCAAATCTTCGATATTTTAAAGTCGAAGATTTAGTTTTGCAGAAAGTGACTCAAAGTGCTTGAGAGATTAATGCTAGGAAGCTAGGACCAATGTGGGGAGGACCTTACCAGATTTCAGCAATAACCGGTAAGGGTTCATATCAGTTGAAAAATTAAGATGGAGTAAAATTACCAAGCAATTGAAATGTGACTCACCTCAAAAGGTATTACCGTTAAAGATCTATGTTTATACTGAAAGTATGTGCTGCACTCTTTTTCTATTTGTCTAATTTTTTGTCCCAATTGGGTTTTTCTGATAAGGTTTTTAATGAGGCAGCAATGTAAAGCAAACTACAAAGAAGGATCATCGACAATATCAAGAACTCTAGTGTTCGAATTCTCATACTTAGCATCCAAATACTGAGGGGACTATTGTACATTAGAGCGCTAAAAGTGTCATGAAGATCAGGGACTGTTAGAACTGGAAGTTGTATCTTATCAGGACCAGGGACTGAATGATCAACCCCGTAGAAATAAGTAATACATGTTAGCCACATGTATTGGCATCTTTATTTACTTAAGCGAATTTTTGCTCATGTAAATGTACTTTTAGAAATGGAAGGAATATATCAAAGTCCTTTTGTTTTTATCTTATTTCTTGTCTAAGTGATATGTTAAGATCTTTTTCATTTGAAAGTTAGTTAAACATCAAATGCTTGTGCCGGAATGAATAGGATACGTCCTCTTCAAGAGTACTATAGGGTAAACACTGGAAGTATGAATGCCCGAAATTAAAATAATCGGATGTAAAAAATTACCGAATTTTATCAAATAAAAAAATAATTTTTGCACAGACATAAAGAAAAAAGATGTCTTTTATTTATTAAAATGCCAAACTCAATAGAAGTTTCGGCATAAGTTACAACAAAAAATATGTATATTACATTAATCGATTTTGCTGGCGGAGTCCGAAAGAAGAGAAGACTCTTCTGCATCTTTTAAAGATGATGGTTGTTCCAATTCTGGTTCAGTATCTTCATCCTTATCCCAATCTTCTTCTTCTTCAGCTTCCTCTTCATTCCCAAGGACTTAGAACTTGTGCTCGAGGAGCTTGAAGTAGTGGTCCAAGCAGGAATGTTATCAAAGGCAGTTGTCTCCAATTCAATAGCTTCAACGACGTAGCCATCCATATTTGTAATGCCTTCTTTGGCCTTCTCCAAAGTCTTCCTCCTTATGTGATAAATCGCATAGGCTTTCTCAAGGAGGAAAGAGTCTTCTTGATCTTAGAGTTTGACTCGAAGCTTCTTGATATTGGACTGCAACTATTCATTTTCATCCCTCACGATGCTATAGGTCCGGCAAAGGTCAGTATCTGTGCTCGCGTGTTCGCGGTTCTGCTCCATAACCTTTTTGAACTTTTCTTCAATTCTGGCTCTCTTTTCCTCGACACAAGTAACCTCCTCAATTTTGGAACGTAAGCTTGCTTCCAGATAATTGATTTGTTCCATGGAAGCAGACTCACATTCCGTTTCCACAATCACAGCATCCTGTAGCTCAGCCCACTTGCCCTTCAACTCCTCAAGCTCTTTATGCAGTTGAGCGGCTTCTCGGCTATGAACTATCTTTTCTCACTCAGATTGCTCTAACTGAGCTTAAAGTTTTCCTATTGTGGAAAGTCTTTATTCTAAAGTCGGGAGACATTCAGCAAGTTGATCTCATTCAGCAGCGATCCGATCCTGTTCAGCAAGTGGATCATCTTTTGCAAGCCCTCGGAGGCAAGAAGGTTAGTCTAAAAACTCAAAGATTGAAGTTATTAAGGGTTATGTCTAGCAATATAAAAGGGAATAAAAAAGTATAAGATGATACCTGAGCAGAGAAGTGCATGCTATTATTAATCAGGCATTCTGCAGAAAGGGCTTCTATCTTTTGCTGGTCCTTGTTGGAAGCCATAAGCTTCAAGTAGTTAGAAACTCCCACCGGCTTGGAGAGTAAGTGGAAATCATTTGAAACCTAAAGAGTGATGTTACATTTACCATCGAGATTTAGAATGGGTGTCAGGAAAGTGTTCCCAATGTTCCCATGTTCAGGTGACCGAAGGGGACGAACTTCTTCCATTTTTTAGGTGGGGCCGGTGGTGAGGCAAGAGATATTGGTGTTGCATCTGGTGTTGAAGTAGGAGGTAGAGGAGTATGAGGGATAGAACTCCTCTAATCAGAAGCAACAACGGGAGCCCAAAAATAAGACTCATCCTTTTCAACTATTTATATACCTGTGAAGAGTTCTTGAATTTCTCCCGGTTGAGCATCTAGTTCAACATGGGGAGATCTTTTTCTTCTTCTTTGAAGAGAAACCGTTTTGTCATCATCTTCGATTTCATCTTCATCAAGGACTATTGTGGTTGGTCCAGTTGGAGTTTCTTTTGTCGAAGGCGTTTCTTGAGTGTCAACTTTGGAGGTAAGTTTTCTTTTTGATTTTTCTCCTTAGACTGGGGACTTAGGGAAGATGGGCCTTTACCAAAAGAAAGGGAGGCATCACAAGCCCTCTTCCGGTCAATGATTGCTGAATTTTTGTTGGACCATCATTGGGTCATGGGAAACCTAAATAATGAGGCAAATAGAAAACCCATTCGGAAGGCCTGCGTATTATGAAGGGAATCAGTAAATTTGTACTGCGTCTTGTTGGAGATTGAAAAGTGAAAAAAGAGAAGTTATATTTACCATGGTTCTTGGCCTTCTAATTGAATTTGGGTGAAATTACTTTCCACTTACGGGAGTTCGGTGTGGAAACATCCAAAATCTCTAGTATCCATTAGGTCAGGTTTCGAACCGATGGTGGAATTCAATGGGTAGCTGAAATAAGAGAAACAAAATTAGCAAAAGAGTGGATTTTCTTTAACACATTAGAAAAAAAGATATCTGAAAAACTTAAGAGTAAATTTTCAAGATTCAGGGATAGAAGGTGATGTCGCCAGAAGAATGTCCCTGGTGGCAATGACAGGGAACCTTTCCATCCAACCACGGTCATTATTATCATCGACGCTGGTAATGATGGCGTGGTGACCGCGCTTGATGAGTTTGATCATGCCTCCACAGAAATTCTTTAGGGAATAAAGGTTTATCAAATGGGCAACAATCAAGGTTTCACCAGTGGCGGGGGCACAATACCCGGAGTCAATCCACCATATGTCATATTGACGAGCTTACCTGAGCCAAGTAGATTTGGTAGTTGTGGCAAAACGCTAAAATAATGGGATCAATTTCTTGGCCCATTCTTAAAGTAAAAGGGTATGTGTAAATGTACATGAACCCCGATTTGCTAAAGGTGACCCTTTACACTTCATTGGGGGCTAAGATTTTAATATTTTCCAGTCACAATCCTACTTCACAACAGGGATACTAGCAGGACGAATGGAGGAAGGATATCTGCTGACAGGCCAATTTTTATCATTATTGGGGTTGAGAAGTTCTTTTTGTACTTTAAGGTCCGTCTCAGAGTTCAGTTAAGAGGGTATGATTGTGTTGGCAGTAAGAGGACCGACATCAGCTTCCTTTGTTTTGTTCTTCTTAGAAGGGACACCACCTATGTAAATTCCACCACCTTGCGGGGGAAGAGGTAGCAGAAGACTTGATGATAGAAAATCTTAGTAAAGAAATTTGAGTGGGAAAGAAAGGTTTGCAGAAAAGTTTTAAGGAAATTCGAAGAAGAAGAATTTGTAAAAGTGAAAGGTAAAAATGATGAAAAGTGGAGAAGTTTATAGGTGGCAGAATTCATGGTCATCATTACCTAAAAAACTGGAAAAAATATTTTCAGAATCACAGGATAACACATGTTCAGCTCATTAAATTCAAGGAGATGTGCGTCCTTTCAAGTGATAGAAACAATTCAAGAATTTTGTGCCAAAAAAAGAGGTCTGATCTACTTCCCAATAACACAATGTTTTGTCGCTGAAAAGTAGGGAGACCATCTGTATGGGATAAAATTGATAAACAACAGGTAGTTGCTCGACGAGTTGACATGTGGAAGTAAAGAAAGTATGATATGAGTTAGTAAATAGCTGGCACCGATTACGAATATGTAACCGGTGTTGAATATAAGTTTCGAAGGTATTAGAACTGGGGACGAAGATCTCAAAGGAAGATATCGATTAGAAAAGACAACATTCAATGAGTAGCCGTTACAAAGAAGCTTTGCATTAATACCCAACCATTATACAGCCATCAAGAGGGGAATCATTTAAAGAAGAGCTTGATTTGGGGATCTTGTCTCTCTGAATTGAGCTATAAATAGATGAATTTATATTCATTGTTCGATACGAAAATATTTGTACGCAAAAAAAGCAAAACCTCCTCTTATTATATTAATAATATTTCTCTTATTATTGCTTTCATAGAAGCTCATCGTACAGTCGGACTTGTATTTTCTTCAAAGTTTCTTTAATCAATTTATTTATGTTCTTAGTCATTTTATATTCTTGGATCAAATTAATTCCCGTGTCTATAAACTACGTTACAAATTCAACTGTACCATTTTACGGTTAAACACAATCTATCTTAGAAATCAACACCAGATTAGTGTGCGTGAAGGACTTGGGAAGCTCACTACCAGAGAAAATGTCAAAAATTACCATACAAAGATCAGCTAAAATTATGTCCCAACAATGATGAAACAACTTCCCAGATATATATGCCATCTGTTCCAAGAGAACTGACACTACTCATGGAGAATACAACCTGCTTTAGCTCCTCCATAGATGGAATACCCCCAAGACTCATGTTATCCTCCTCATCTATCAGTTTGGGTAGCCTCCTTGTAACAACCCGACCGGTTGTTTTGAGCATTTGCATTCAGTCCGGTAGTTTGCGTTCATGAGTAGCTTTATATGGTGTATCATGATTTGCGTGCATTATCGGTTTTGGTTTTCGAATGATTCGGGATTGATTTAAAAGAATGATCCTCATTTTAGAAGCTTTAAGTTTGAAAGTTGACCAAGTTTGACTTTTGTGAATTTGACCTGGATCAGAGTTTTTATAGTTCCGTCAGATCCGAATGGTGATTTCGGACTTGGGCGTATGCCTGGATTTGCATTTGGATGTTTCTAGAAGGTCTTGGCACTATTTGGAAAAAGTTGATAATTTGAAGGTTTGGAAAGTTTATAGGTTTGACCGGGAGTTGACTTCAATGCTATAGGGTTTGGATTATTAATCCGGAAGTTAGAATATTTTCGTTATGTAATTTGGAACTTATGTGCAAAATTTGAGGTGATTGCGAGTTGTTTAGATGTGTTCGGCGTAAGTTTGGAATTTGAAAATTTCAAATAGTTTCTTAAACTTGAATTGAGGTGTGATTCATGGTTTTTATGTTGTTATGTGTGATTTGAGACCTCGATTAGGTCCACATTATGTTTTGGGACTTGTTGGTAAGTTTGGACGCGGTCCCGAGGGCCTTGGGTGAGTATCGGGATGGTTCCGGACCATTTTATCTCTTATTGGTATTGCTGGTTTTCTGCTGGTTATATATGATGCTTCAGGTCTTCATAGCGATCGTGAAGGTGACGCCGCGATCGCGTAGTGTTTTGGGAGCTGCTAGTAGTTTATTCATCGCGTTCACGAGAGGACAAGCGGGTTCACAGAGGGTTAATATGTTTGTTCTTCCCATTCGCGCAAGTGGTATAGCGATCGCATAATGATTCTTGGAACATGGAAAGTTGTGCTCTGCCTACGCAACATAGGTGTCATGTTTACGAAGAGATGCAGGTGGGGCGGATATTGTTCATCGCATTTGCGTGGATGACGTCGCGAACGTGAAGGCTTACTCAGGGAAAGTGTTATCTTCTTTTTCTCGATCGCGAGGTATATACCATGATCACGATTCATATAACCGGGCAGTACATATGAGTACTATATTTCGGACTTTGAGTTATTTTTATCATATTTTGAGTTTGAAAGCTCGGATTTGGGCGATTGTGGAGGGAATTTTCACCACATGGTTTGGGATAAGTATTTTTCACTCGGATTTAATTATTTTGCATGATTCCATCTTTTATTTTGGTATTTGAGTGATGAATCTAAAAGAGAAATTGTGGGGGTTTTGCCAAAACGTTTCTAAAGCGAATATTTAAGATTTGCAAATTGATTTGGAGTCTTATTTGAGTGAAACTAGTATGGTTGGACTTGTATTCGAATGGGCTGCTAGGATTTGTGAGTTTTGTCGGGTTTTGGGGTACATGCCCTGGTTGACAGTTTGCTTGACTTTGAGTATTTGATTAAAGATTCGACTTTTATCATTTGGGTTTGATTCATATGGCATTATTAAATATTTTTGAGTTGTTTTTTGCTAATTTCTAGCCCTTCAGAGATCGAGTCGCACGGGATGTCGCTTCTAGCATATCGATTTGGCTTGTTTGAGGTAAGTGTCTTGCCAAGCTTTGTTGAGGGAATTTTTCCTACTAAATGATATTATTTGCTACATGCATGGGTGATGCATACATGAGGTGACGAGCGTATATGAATGTGTCAGAGTTTCTATTCTTGGTAGAGGGGAACTATATGCTTCTTTGTGCCTTGTTAAACTTGGTGGTCCCTTATCTTATGCTTTATTTAGTTTGATGACTAATAAACTCAATTAACTGGGTTAGAAATCATGCTAGAATATATTACATCTTAAAAAGGATTTAACGTTCCATTTTCGAGATTCGTTTGCATACTTACCTTGATCGTAGTATCACAAACCTATATCTAAATCTGTTATAATCATGTTTCTTGAGCTTCTTTATTCGTAATAAGAGATGATGATTGGGGCCTTAGGGATATGTTTGGCATGATGGGTAATTTCGTGCGGTTGATATGATATTGGAACGATGAGTATTTCTATTTGCTTTAAAATGAGATTTGGTTTGTTTTTTGTTACCATGCGAAAATAAAGGAAGTTGGATTCCGGTTATGATTTCTCATTCGTTAAACACTTATATGCCCTTTACTTTGGTTTTTATTAATATTTATTGTTTTGTATGATAACTTCCGTTTGGGTTCCTTATGCTATTACCTATTTATTTTCCATTTGGCATGTTATTATTATGGCTATGTCCATACCCTGTCTATCACTATTACACCTACACTTTTACTTAATTTATGTCTGCTACATGTCCTCTTCAAATTCATGCCTTTACTTGTTATTAGTCCATACATATTACATGCCTCATACCTATTACGTGTTTTACTTATTAGATGTCTTGAATTGTTACCTACCTTCACTTACTACCTGCCTTCACTTGCTATATGTCCTTACTTGCCACATGCCTCCACTTGTTATATGATTTCACTTATTACATACCTCTACTTGATGCCTATTTTTACTNAATAGTTTCTTAAACTTGAATTGAGGTGTGATTCATGGTTTTTATGTTGTTATGTGTGATTTGAGACCTCGATTAGGTCCACATTATGTTTTGGGACTTGTTGGTAAGTTTGGACGCGGTCCCGAGGGCCTTGGGTGAGTATCGGAATGGTTCCGGACCATTTTATCTCTTATTGGTATTGCTGGTTTTCTGCTGGTTATATATGATGCTTCAGGTCTTCATAGCGATCGTGAAGGTGACGCCGCGATCGCGTAGTGTTTTGGGAGCTGCTAGTAGTTTATTCATCGCGTTCACGAGAGGACAAGCGGGTTCACAGAGGGTTAATATGTTTGTTCTTCCCATTCGCGCAAGTGGTATAGCGATCGCATAATGATTCTTGGAACATGGAAAGTTGTGCTCTGCCTACGCAACATAGGTGTCATGTTTACGAAGAGATGCAGGTGGGGCGGATATTGTTCATCGCATTTGCGTGGATGACGTCGCGAACGTGAAGGCTTACTCAGGGAAAGTGTTATCTTCTTTTTCTCGATCGCGAGGTATATACCATGATCACGATTCATATAACCGGGCAGTACATATGAGTACTATATTTCGGACTTTGAGTTATTTTTATCACATTTTGAGTTTGAAAGCTCGGATTTGGGCGATTGTGGAGGGAATTTTCACCACATGGTTTGGGATAAGTATTTTTCACTCGGATTTAATTATTTTGCATGATTCCATCTTTTATTTTGGTATTTGAGTGATGAATCTAAAAGAGAAATTGTGGGGGTTTTGCCAAAACGTTTCTAAAGCGAATATTTAAGATTTGCAAATTGATTTGGAGTCTTATTTGAGTGAAACTAGTATGGTTGGACTTGTATTCGAATGGGCTGCTAGGATTTGTGAGTTTTGTCGGGTTTTGGGGTACATGCCCTGGTTGACAGTTTGCTTGACTTTGAGTATTTGATTAAAGATTCGACTTTTATCATTTGGGTTTGATTCATATGGCATTATTAAATATTTTTGAGTTGTTTTTTGCTAATTTCTAGCCCTTCAGAGATCGAGTCGCACGGGATGTCGCTTCTAGCATATCGATTTGGCTTGTTTGAGGTAAGTGTCTTGCCAAGCTTTGTTGAGGGAATTTTTCCTACTAAATGATATTATTTGCTACATGCATGGGTGATGCATACATGAGGTGACGAGCGTATATGAATGTGTCAGAGTTTCTATTCTTGGTAGAGGGGAACTATATGCTTCTTTGTGCCTTGTTAAACTTGGTGGTCCCTTATCTTATGCTTTATTTAGTTTGATGACTAATAAACTCAATTAACTGGGTTAGAAATCATGCTAGAATATATTACATCTTAAAAAGGATTTAACGTTCCATTTTCGAGATTCGTTTGCATACTTACCTTGATCGTAGTATCACAAACCTATATCTAAATCTGTTATAATCATGTTTCTTGAGCTTCTTTATTCGTAATAAGAGATGATGATTGGGGCCTTAGGGATATGTTTGGCATGATGGGTAATTTCGTGCGGTTGATATGATATTGGAACGATGAGTATTTCTATTTGCTTTAAAATGAGATTTGGTTTGTTTTTTGTTACCATGCGAAAATAAAGGAAGTTGGATTCCGGTTATGATTTCTCATTCGTTAAACACTTATATGCCCTTTACTTTGGTTTTTATTAATATTTATTGTTTTGTATGATAACTTCCGTTTGGGTTCCTTATGCTATTACCTATTTATTTTCCATTTGGCATGTTATTATTATGGCTATGTCCATACCCTGTCTATCACTATTACACCTACACTTTTACTTAATTTATGTCTGCTACATGTCCTCTTCAAATTCATGCCTTTACTTGTTATTAGTCCATACATATTACATGCCTCATACCTATTACGTGTTTTACTTATTAGATGTCTTGAATTGTTACCTACCTTCACTTACTACCTGCCTTCACTTGCTATATGTCCTTACTTGCCACATGCCTCCACTTGTTATATGATTTCACTTATTACATACCTCTACTTGATGCCTATTTTTACTCGACGTACATCTTTCCCTGTTTCATGTTCTACACCTCCTTGCTTATCCATATTGGGTGACTTTTGAATTGGTTGTGTAATTGTGTTTTGTAGAAGCCTTGTCTTTAAATGTTGGAGACTAGCTTTGGAGCGCTGTGTTGCTCACCTTACTTTGTTGAGGTTGTATTTTCTAGTTGCAATCCGCGTGTTAGTTTTCTTGGTATTACATTGTAAATTTCCCGTGCTTGGTTATTGTAGAATAGTTATGTATGAATTTATTATATATGGGATCGGGTTGCATGCTGCAACGATATCGATATTATATATGGGATCGAGTTGCATGCCGTAATAGTATTGATATTATATATGGGATGGGGTTGCACGCCGCAGCGGTATTGATGTTATATTTGGGATCAGGATGCATGCTGCAACGAAGAAGATATTATATTTGGGATCGGGTTGCATGCCACAACAATGTAGATATTATATTTGGGATAGGGTTGCACTCCGCAACAGAGAAGATTTATTATGTTTTTCTTGTCTATAAATGTTTGTTATCGTAGTTGTGAAACAGAGAAGTGATGATATTCTGGGTCCCTCTGTCATTTGTATTCTCTTTTTTTTAGCAAATATTCTACTAGGTTATTCACCTAGTAGCTGTTATATATAATAAACCCCAAATTGGGTAAAAGTTACAAGATGTTCAGAATATGCTTGTGAATAGATTTGATCCTTTATTGTCCACTACTGGGAGTTAAATGCAGACAGCTGTGAATGAGTTGTAGACAAGTATTGATGTTCTTGTCTGCTCGAGTGGCCACACTATTCTATGTTATTCTCTGCTTGGTACCTGCACAATGAATCAAAAGTTAAGAATGGGGTTTTGTGCTCCCAGGTTTGTGTCTTCTGGGAGAACTGAAGAAGCTTGGCTTTACAATTTTAGCTAGATTTCTCCACATACATAGCTTCTTCTATTATCTGAGTAAAGATAGCATATTGCTGAGTAATTCTGGCTGCTAGAGAAGCAGAATCGCTTCCAGTTTTCAGATCCTGAAGTACTCCTATCTGTGTTGCTGACGAGCTGTTGTAATTTGTTGTCATGTTATATATTGCAGAAGCAGTACTGATCTATACTGCTGTGATTGTTGTGAGTGTTCAAACATTGCTCCAGATGTAGGGTATATCATTGCTCCAGTTACAGGGGTCAAAGATCCCTGCAGTAAGAATATTGACTTATATCCAGTTCCTGCAAACTATAACAACCAGGTTAGAGAGAAAATTCTCCAGTATGTTGTGTGTTGTGGTAATTATCTCCAATCCAGTGCTATGTCTGGCTCCTTGCTGTGTGATGATGTTGTACTGAGTATTTGTAATGCCAGCACCCCTCTGTATAATTGCCTAATAAGTTTTATCCCCTGTCTGGGGCCTGCACACTGAAGCAAACACATTAGGGAGTAATATTGTGCTCTCAGATTCCTGTGTGTGTTGGGAGCTTTGAAGCTAATGTGATGGTGAGTGATGGAGATTGTCTGTTGTTGGTGCTCTTTTGTTGGTCTCTTGTTGAATATCTTCAAGTCATTCCCACACTGGTCTTGTTGCTTTGTTAATAACATGCATGTTGCCTTGTGTTTTTGTAACAATAACCAATATATCCCTGCAATATGGCACTGAATGTCTTAATCTGTGTGGTAGATCCTTTTTGCTACCCTTACCCTAATGTTAGGGATCTGTGATTTGTCCATGTTAATGAGTGTCTTTGCTGCTGAAGGCATACTTTTGAACGAGTGAAAAATGGAATTACATGCAGAAGAAAAAACCAAGTTAGCTAAAGGGTCAGCATCAACATTACCTTCTCTGAACACATGCTAAAACAGGACATTGTAATTGTTCTTGATCTCTTTTATCTTCTTGACATCTGCTCTTATTGTCCATGGGCATTCCCATTCCCCTTCAATGATCATTTTCATTACTAAAGAGTCAGTCTCCATGATCAGAGGATGGAGTTGTTTATCCACACAGTATAACAAGCCATGCAAGCTTCCTTTTGCTTCAGCAACTATATTGGTTGTGTGACCTATGTCTGTAGCTTCAACATATAGCAAATCTCCTGCACTGTCTCTTATGCAGTAGCCATATGAACTAGGGAGTGGGTTCCCTTTAGATGCCCCATCAGAGTTGCATTTGAACCAGCATGCATTGGGTAGATGCCAGGTAACTCTTCTGCTAACTACATAAAGCTTGTAGCTCTCAAAATATCTAATCATATCTGTCCACAATACTGGAATGTTTGTCATCCAAGGATATATGACTCTTGCCAGGAAGTAGAGTGTCTTATTCACTTCATGTATTACCCTCTTTTCTGAAACAGCTCCCCCGTGTTTTATTTTATTTCTCCTCTTCCAAAGTTCCCAAGTTATAATGGCGGGGGTTGCTTGGAAAAGTGGCTTTAGCTTTGGGCAGCATGGTTCATTCCACCATGCTCTGATGACTTGGTGCACTTGTACCATGTTTATTATAATTCCAGCTAGTTGTAAGAAGGTTTTTCACACTCTGTCTGTTATTTCACTCTTCAAGAAGAGGTGTTGGTAGGAGTCTTCATTTGGAGGTGAGCAACACCAGCATTTAGAGACTATTATATATCAATCTTCTCCATGAGTCATCCGTGGGGATCTTCATTTTCCACAATCTCCATAGAAAGAAAGAGATTTTGAAAGGTAGACCTTTTGTCCACAAGTTACATAATTCTGGGTTATTTGCTGCTCTATGTCTCATAATCCTCCATGCACTGTTAATAGAGAATTGGCCAGATGTAGTTGGCATCCATTGAGGAGTGTCCCATTTACCAATGGTCTGATCAAATGGCACATTGTACCTGATGTGGTCTGAGATGACTTTTGGAAAGTTTTGATCAAGTGTTAGAACATCTCATGTATTATCGTCCCTCAGTTCTGCCACATCTTGTATTTCTTCATTTATATTGAAGTCTTGAAGGAGTACATGATATAGGGATTCAATGCATGTCCAGTTCTCATGCCAAGCACTTGTGTTGCCACTATTTAGTTCCAGAGAATTTCATGTTCAATCTCGTCTCTTGCTTCTAACATTTTCCTCCACATATGGGATCCTCCTCTAAACTGTACCACAACTAGCATTTCTTTTTTACAGTATTTGTTCCACTTGAAATTGGACCATAATGATTTGTTGGTTCTGAATCTCCACCATAGTTTTGCAAAGAGTGATTTGGATACATCAAATAGTGATTTCAACCCTATTCCTCCTTCATCCTTAGGTAGACACGTGTTCAGCCACTTGCTCTAGTGTCTGCTTCTCCCTTCTTCCTTAGTGCTCCAAAAGAATCTGAAAAAAGTCTTATGCAAGTTCTCAAGGACATTGTTAGGAGGGTCCATAACTGATAGAATATGAGTAGTTAGACTTTGTAGCACATTTGTTATGAGAGTTGTCTTTCCTCCAAAAGAAAGAAGTTTCCCTTTCCAAGAGTGCAATTTTGCTTTTACTTTATTGATGAGATCATTGTAGTATGCCTTCCTTCTTTTATTGTAGAAAATTAGACACCCAAGGTAATTAAAAGGAAAGTTTCCTTTTGTAAAACCTGTAATATAGCCAATTGAAGGTACCAGATCCCTTGCCACTTTCTCATGTATGTAATAAGAGCTCTTGGACTTGTTTATCAGCTGACTAGATGTATGTTCATACTGCTTTAGTACCTCAACAACTTTCCTTAAGGAATATGGATCAGTAGATGAGAATATTATTGTATCATCATCATATGCCAGGTGATTCAAGGGATCTGTCCACTTAGGCATTCCAAATCTTATAAACTTCTTATCTTCAAACAATTTATTCAGTAATCTTGATAAGACCTCTACAGATAATATAAAAGGTGATGGGGACAAAGGGTCACCTTTCTTGACTCCTCTGCTGGACTTAAAGAATCTCGTAGCTTGGCCACTGATTAAGACTGAGTGCCAGTTATTAGCTATTAAGTTCCAGATCAATTTGAGGAAGTGTTCTGCAAATCCCATTTTCCTCAACACATGTAGCAAGTAACTCCAAGAAACCCTGTCATATGCCTTTTCCATATCAAGTTTCATAACTACATTAGCTGGCTTTCCTCTCAGTCTGATATTAGTGACAAGCTCCTGAGTGAGTAAAATATTTTCAAATATGCTCCTTCCTTTCACAAAGCCAGACTGGTTGGAAGAAATTAGTGATGGTAGAATCTTCTTCATTCTGTCACGGACCACTCTTGTAATCACCTTGTTAATGAAATTGCTCAGGATTATAGGTCTTAGGTCTGAAAATATTTATGGTTGCTGAACCTTAGGGAGTAGCACAAGGTTTGTATGTGTTATGGATTTTGGAAGTGGGGATTCTGTGTAGAACTGCTACAGCATGTTATATATGTCACCTCCCACAGTATCCCAGCATTGTTGGAAAACCAGACCAGTGAAGCCATCTGGGCCACTTGCACTATCCCCACTCAGTGCAATTACTGCATTCTTGACCTCTTCCATTATTGGGAATCTACAAAGTTCCTTATTCTAAGCATCAGAGATCATGGAAGGGACATTATTTAGCAATTCAGAACTGGTGAACTGTCCTTCCTATGTGAATTGTGTTTGAAAGAATGTAGTTACAGCATTAGCAATACCTTCTTGGTATTCAAGCTAATCACCATTGGCATTCTAAATCATTTTTAGTTGCAATTTCTGTCTCTTCCCATTAACATGATTGTGGAAGAATGTGGTGTTTCTATCTCCTTCTGCAAACTATTTCATTCCTGCCTTTTGTTTCCAATACTACTCTTCAATGCTTAGGTATCTCCTTAATGCAGCTTGTGCCTGCTATAATACTATTCTATTCTCATTTGTTGGTTCTTCCTAAAAAAACATCTCTTTTATCCTAACAATATCTTCTCTAATTGCCAGCTGCTTGAATATATCCCCAAAGGTAAGTTTACTCCAATGTGATAGGGCGGCTTTCAATCTTTTTATTTTCTGTTTGAACATGAGAAAATGGTCACCCACAAAGTCTGCAATCCAGTCTTGCTTCACTACTTCATTGAAAGATTCATGTGTAGTCCAGAAATTGAGAAACCTAAAAGGTTTTAAAAAGTGAGCATCATCTTCTCCACAAGTCATTAACATAGGTGCATGGTCAGACCCAGTCCTTATGAGGTACTCAACATCAACAATTGGAAATAATGTGTTGAATTGGTGGTTGACAAATATTCTGTCTAATCTCTTAAATATGCATTCTTCATTGGATATACCATTCCACCATGTGAAGGGACTACCTGTGTATCCAGTATCAAAGAATTCACAGGAGTTGACACATAAAGCATAATCTTCAAACTCTAGTGGATATACTGGGAGTCCCCCAATCTTCTCTTCATCATTAAGAATCACATTAAAATCTCCTCCAACCACCCAAAGGAGTTCCATATCAGAAGCAAGGTAATACAGATTATCCCATAACTCTAAGCTTTCCAGTGAGGAGCATTTTGCATATACAGTTGTCATGATGATGTGCTTGCCAATTCCATGATGTAAAACTTTGATTGTTAGTTGTTTCTCAGTGTCTATTAGGAGCTCCCACTCCAAACCAGCATCAATGAATAACCAGATCTTCCCATTGATATTTGATAATGCAGTTTCTATACCCAGCCTTCTCATGTATTTGTGTATGTACCCTTGTTTCTGGAAAGGTTCTAACAATGCTACAATGTAGAAACCATGTTGCTTTTGCATGTTGATAACCTTTAAAAAGTCCTGTTGAGTATTGGCAGACCTTATGTTCCAGATGAGTGTCTTAATCATCATCTATTTGTGGAGGTTTCCCTCTTGGGCAGAGTTCTTGTTGGTGGTATTGTTTTCTTAGCTTGTATTTGCTTTTTACCTTTCTTTCCATTTCTGGTTGTCAGCCTAGGTGATAGGTCCCCTTCTCTTGTAATGTCTTTGAAGTTCCCAGCAGTTGATTCCTCATCTACTTCATCTTCCATATGTTGTTTATCAAGCAGAGTTTGTTGAATCTCAATTGGGAGTTCCTTGTGTGTAATGATGTCATTTAATACTTGATTTAGAGGTATCAATGGCACATTTAGTTGGATATGAATTGGAGATTCAACAGCTGAGGCACATGCAACTGGCATTTATATTGAAGCTTTCTTCGCAACTGTGATCCCCATATGTTCTTCCCCCAATTTTGTAACCATATCACTCTCTATTTGTAGGTGATAGATCATTGATTCTTTTGATGGTTCTGCAGTAGCATGATTATCCTGCTGCCCAGGCATGTACTCTGATAGAGTAATGTTAGTGTTTTGTAGCTTCTGCCCTGTGTCATTGGTTTGGAGGTCTAAAGCTAAGGCATGTTGTAAGGTATCTGCATGATTCTTATGGATCTGCTCAGCAACTGGCAAACTTTCCATTCCTCAGCCCTGAGGTCTGATTCTTGGCAGCTACCACTCCATACTTGCCTATCAAATCTTGTTGCTGCTGTTGATTTTGGAGATTCCAAAGAACTTTGAGAGGGTATCTCCTGACAACAACAATAACAACAACAACCCAGTATAATTACGCAGACCTTACCCCTACCCTGGGGTAGAGAGGCTGTTTTCAATAGACCCTCGGCATCCTTCCCTCCAAGAACTCCCCACCTTGCTCTTGGGGTGACTCAAACTCACAACCTCTTGGTTGGAAGTGGAGGGTGCTTACCATCAGAGCAACCCACCTTGTCTCCTGACAAGAATGATTCATTGGTACATTTAGAGGTTGGAACATAGCAGGATCTCTGGAAATAGGTGTTGGACGTATTTGTGATTCAACAGCAGCTCCTTGGCAAGTATTCCATTTTAATTGAGTGGTGGGGCTCTGGAGATAGGTGTTGGAGGCATTTGGGTGCATGTTATCAGTGGGCTCATTGATGCTAATTCCTGTATTTTGTTTCCTCATAGAATTCCTTTTCTTTTAACTAGGCTTATTTTTGGATTTGGGAGTCTCGATACTGAAATCTGCAATTTCATGGGATTTTCCTTTCAGCAGTCTTCGTAATTGATCATTTTCCTGGACTGATTATTCCTCTTCAGAGATCATCCTTTCACAATGTTCAGTTTCATCAACATATTGGTGTAGTTGATGATTGCCAGAGATGAGGGCTATGGTAGAAAGGGATAGGCAGTTCAACCTATGGTCAGCCAATTGTGAATTAGCACACTTATGAGTAACATGAGGAATCCCAGCCCCAGATGGTACCCAATCCTATTTGTGAATTGGTTTCTCCTGACATAACTCCATACCTCCTATAGCTTCATTAACAACACAAATAACAGTGGGAATTCGGGATTGGGAAGCAAGTTTTTGAACATCTATAATATGCTCTATATGGGAGTTATGGGGATTGGGAACATGATTCTGAGCCACAGAATCTGTATCATGCTCCATGGCACCTGGAGCTAAGGTTGAGGGATTAGAGATCATATCTGGTTGATTGAGCTCATTGATCTGCTTTGTGGTTGCATTATTAGGTTGCTGAGCTGCTTGTTATTTTGGTAAGTAGACCTGTTGTTGTCTTTTATTTTGGGTGTTTCATTTGAAGTGCTTTTTCTTTTCGGTTTGCCATTCATCTTTGGATATTTCAGCTACTGCATTTTG
Source organism: Nicotiana otophora (assembly GCA_000715115.1). Lineage (NCBI taxonomy): Eukaryota > Viridiplantae > Streptophyta > Magnoliopsida > Solanales > Solanaceae > Nicotiana > Nicotiana otophora. The sequence goes on from AWOL01S0134041.1 coordinate 18,236, forward strand.
GTGCTCTGCTCCTTTTTGGTGTTCTGTTGTTAGTTGGTTTTTATTTTGGTCTTGCCCTCCTCTTTTTGGTGTTTCTTGCAGTTTGCTATTTTGATGTTGTCTCCTTGTTTCAGCCTCTTCAGTGTGCTTCTGCTGAGAGCTGGCCCGTGAGTTTGTTGTTGCAGCTACTTCTTCCTCTTTCTTTCTCTAAATTGCAAACTCCCTAAGCCTAACTGGGCATGACTGCATTGAGTGACCTTGGTGTCTGCAATGGGTGCAAAACATTGGAAGGTTGTCATATTGGACTTCAAGCCATTGACCATCCCCATTTACATCTTGTTATTCATCATATCCTAACCAAACATGGGTTGGTCTTTCTCTAGTGAAGTCAATCTGCATTTTTACTTTCACCACACTACCTCTGGTTTTTTGGAAGGAGGCTAAATCAAGAAATAATGCTTTTATAATTGAGGACAACAGGGGAGTAAGTATCTTCATGTAGTAAAGGTGCCATGGCGGTTCAGGTATCATAATCCAAATAGGGATAATAGGTAAATCCTCATTAGGTTTGAAGATAGGATTCCATGCTTCAATTCTCATAATTTGGCCTTGGATGTATATGTGTTGCTTTGTCCAGAATGTAGCATGATCATACTTATTATCCAAGTCGATATACACAGTTTTTGCATTGAAGTGAGCTATTTTAACACCTCCTCTGAGTTCTGTTTGAGTTATGAAATTCCTTCTAATAACATCCATCCTTGGCATAGTGCTGGAAAACTTGCCAACCACAGTGTACTTGCATCTGTCGGCAAACTTTACCATGTAGTCATGTTTTCTGAAAATTACTGTTGATTTACCTTGTTTGGTGGTAATAATGGGAGGGGTAAATTCTATGGGGCCTATTTCTACATTGTGCCTGGCTCTCATCCTGGTGACATATGAGTGAGTCACAGTTGGTGGTGGAGGGGGTTTTTTGAGGTAGGTGCTTTGGTTTTGTTTGGAGCGCTATTTGGTTGAGGGTTAACACGATTGGTTTGACTAGGCTGATTTGGCTGAGTGGTTTGCATTGGTTCAGAAGGTTTGGCATTAGTTTTCTGATATTTTCTATTTGTGTTTGGTCTATCAAAGTTACTGGACACCTTAATAGGAACATTACGAACTGGCTTGGGAGTGCTATGGATTATTGTAGGAGCTGGTACATCTTGGCTAACAGCTTGAGTCACAATGGTAGATTGGAGGATCCCTGAGTTTGAGTTGAGCATGGTCTAATACTTTGGCTGGTCGGTTTGGTTAGAAGATGGTATTTGCACCTTTTCCATGATGCCAGGATTTCCATCAATTTGAGTTTTATTACATATGGCAAGTGGTGCAGCATTCTCGACCACATGTGGAGCTGAGGCTTTCTGTGAAATTATTGTGGCATTGTGATGGTCATTTGGTTGCGATAGGATATTAGAAACATTGATTAAGGCATCAGAGAGCATCTTCAATTGGTGCAATGTCACTTGATCAGCCACACTACCATTATCGATCAACTGTGAAATAACTGATGCTTTCAGAGATTCTAAGTGGCCAATTCCTCCGATGGATTGATGTGATATTTTGTAGTGAAGTTCCTTGTGGGCTAGTGAATCATCTTCAATAATAAGGATTAGCTGAGGTGGGCTAGAATGGGCGTCATCATTTAGTCAAAAACTTGGTGTGCTCATTTCTGCATTGTTTTCCCGGTGCAATGGTTAGGAGCTTGGCTCAATGCAGTGGAGTTGTGGTAGCTTAGAGACATTCTTCTTACCTGCAGGAACCATTTCGTATTGGGTTTGGTTGAGTTGAGCACCTGCTATGTCTGCGCAAGCCATGGTGATCGAATCCAGAGTAGTCGCAATTGGTTGATACCCATGCTGAGTTGGATTGATATTCATAGTCTCTTCATCATGTGGAAGGGATTGGAACTGAGTTTGCACGGTTTGGACTTTCGGACCACCATTTCCGACCAACTAGTGCTCATCGGAGCTCTGCAAATGTTTGCATAGGTGATTTTCCACGGTAAAATATTCTAAGTTTTTATCTGTATGTAGGATTTGACTTGGGGGAGAAGATTCATGGCTTGGAATCACTCGATTTGGTGCAGAATTGCCACAGAAAATTTTTAAACTCTCCAGGCGATTTTGTGCTACAGTGGATCCTTTGCCATTTTTGATCGTTGTAGTTGTTGGAGTGGAATTACTGGTCGATACAAGGTGGGTTTTGTGCAGGATAGAGAGACGCGCCACTTAGGACCAGTCTGGTGGCTTCCCACCACCGGACGGTGGCTATGGGTCCATGTTTGTGCGACAGTGCGACTGTTCACAACAGTCGCCTCTATTGAGAGCGTTTCAGATTTTTTGAGAGTTTCATTTATTACGTGATTTTTTTTTTGTGTCTCTTTCTCGCATTTCGCTTTCTGCTTGTCATCTGCATAGGTAAATAATTGAGTGAGTATCTTTTAACTTAAACCTCGTTACTACTTCACCGAGGTTAGTCAATATACTTACCGAGTACATGGGGTCGGTTGTACTCATACTACACTTATATACCTTGTGTGCAGATCTTGGAGTTTTGTAGCTATGAAAGACGGAGCCTTGCATTGAATACGTACTTGTATTCCATATTCAAGTTACCTCTTATTCATAGTAGTATATAATTCGTCTCTATTTATATTAACTTCAAACATATATTGTATTTATTCTTTATATTGGCTTTATAAATTAGATTATAGCGGCTCATGACTTGTACTACCATTCCTTCGGAGGTTGTATAGAATTCAGTTATTTGCTTCTTGTTGTTAATAATCTATTATTTGATTACCTTGTGCTATGGTTGGCTTACCTAACAGTAGTGTTAGGTGCCATCACGACTAGGTGGATTTTTCGGTCATGACAAGTTGGTATCAGAGCCCTAGGTTCGTAGGTTCTACAAGTCATGAGAAAGTGTCTAGTAGAGTCTAGCGGATTAGTATGATGGCGTCCATACCTATCTTCAAGAGGCGACGGGGCATTTAGGAAACTTCCCTTCTTTCTTTCCTTATCATGAGATCTTATTTCAGCTTGAAGCTTGCAACTTCGATTTCTTTCTACTCGTATGTATGCGGTGTTGGGCGTCAAGTATCATTGTGCACCGACGGCTTGTGATGTTGCAGATGGGATGGGAAGGTCTGTGGATTCTTGATTATCGTCACAAGGTGTTGTCCAGGCTTAGATGTGAATATGTTGGTGGATCTTTGAGTTGCTTACCTGAGGAATGAAGCTAATTCTTGTATTGTGTTGACGAGTGTAGACTGGGGAAGATTAATTGGTTGCCTAGTTATTGTGACCATGGTAGTGCCATGGGAAGACGTTGATTTGAGGCTAGCCAGTGGGTTATCTCCTGCGAGAAGATTTGAGGTTTTGTGTTTCGTATGAGGTTTCTATTTAGTGGAATGCATATACTATCATTTCGGAGCGCTTGAAGAAGTTGGCTTGACTGTCACAAGGATGAGTATGCACTTGGTAGAGTCTTTGGAGTGTTTTATGACTTAGATTTACCTGAGTTTATGAAGTATTCATTTGAATAATAGTGCGAGACGGGGGAAGCTACGAAGAAAGGGTACTATGGGTTATAGATGATGTGTTTTATAGCTTCGAGCCAAGTGGGGGAGTCTATTATAGATGATCAGATTGCATGGTCATGCATTATATTAGTTCTTTGACTAGGATGTGCTTGCATATTGGCTATGATTTGAGAAAGGTTTCATCGAGGATGATTTAGAGCAAGAATAATGACTATCGAGAAGGTTCTGATGAGTTCAAGACTCATATGTGGTATATAAAGATTTTTCTTATTTGTGTATGGCTAGGACTTGAGATATATATTAGATGGTGTCTATATTTGCGGTACTTCTATATCATTATTAACTCTACATGGCAGTATCAGAGAGATGCAAGAAACAGCTTCGGGTTCTCAGAAGGTCCCTTCACAGCGAGCATTTCGGGTTGAGTTACTTTATGTGTTAATGGGTTTCGAAGAATTCACGATGGTTATGGCCACGGTTCGGGGTTGATGTCTTCTACGGGTATAGAAGGTGTGTTGCATGTAGTGATGTCCTCCCAGATTGAGTTATATGGAATGTTCTTGGTCGATGAGGTGTTCATCTTGTTTGTGGTTCAGAGTTGCTTATGAGGTTTTCGTATTTCCATGAATTAGCAAGTTGATTACGATGCGTTTTGCGGGGTTGGAAGTTGCGATTACAAGGTTGCGGTTTGTTTCAAAGGGAAGGTCATGTGATCTAGATAGAAGATGTGCTTAGTGAGCACAAGCATTATGGTTCAATGGGTATCACCATGTGGATTGATGTGTTTGGGATCGGGTTGTGCTCCACAATGGAGTTATGTGGGATACCCTTCCTTGTGTAATTTCGTGTGTTTTGTTTTTCCTTTATGGGATGAGTTCTTGAAATTTTGCTTTTGTTGTTATATCAGTTGTATTTGTTAGATAGTCCTCGTACCTTGCTTTTTTCTATTTTTGGATATATCCGAGTTCTTGCTTGTTTGGTGTACAAACCGCATTGTGTGAGGTTCTATGCAACCTTTGGTGTGACTTGTTTGCTGGGTTGCTTGTATTGCTTGAGATGAGGTTTTTGGACCTAGGATTTGCACTATCGTATTGGGTTAAGGAATGATTGGGAGAATAATACCATACTTTCACTCGGAACTTGGCAATGGTCTTTGTTGGAGGAGAGAGCTCCTCGACTTGTTGATTTTATGGGTGGTTACGAGTTTCTGCATGCTTACTATATCATTAGCAGTGTTGTGAAAGTTTGGAACGAGGTTTCATTTGATATTAAGTATATTTCTGGTATCGGGTCTGATAATGAGAAGCTATTGGGGTCGGATGTTATTGTTGTGAGTGCATGAGCTATGTGGCATATCAAAGGTTTAATCTTGGCAGTGTATTGACAGCTTGGTGCAGTTTTTTGGGGTGGATACAATGTATATGTACAAGGATCATATCTTATAATGGATTCCAAAGGTTGGAGACTGGGTTCTAAAATTTATAGACTAAGATTGAAGTAAGGATCTTCAGTTAGGTTGTGTTTTCAGGATTATATGGATTGGAGTGATGTGGGATCACCCATGGGTATGTGCATGGTAAGTTTATGCAGTGATTTGATGGCTTTGGAATGACTCTTGGCACGTTTGAGGACGAACATATGTTTAAGTGAGGGGAGAATGCAACGACCTGATTGGTTGTCTTGAGAATTTGCATTCAGTTCGGTCGTTTGAGGTCATGAGTAGCTTCATATGGTCTATTATGATTTGCGTGTATCGTCGGTTTTGGTTTTCGAGTGGCTCGGGATTGATTTGGAAGAATGATTCTCATTTTAGAAGTTTTAAATTGGAAGAGTTGCCCAAGTTTGAATTTTGTGAAATTAACCTTGGATCGGAGATTTTATAGTTATGTTAGATCCGGATGGTGATTTCGGACTTGGACGTATACTCGGATTGGCATTTAGATATTTCTAGAAGGTTTTAATACTATTTGGAAGAAGTTGGCAATTTGAAGGTTTGGAAAGTTTATAGGTTTGACTGGGAGTTGACTGCGATGTTATTAGGTTTGGATTATTGTTTTGGAAGTTGGAAAATGTTTGTTGTGTCATTTGCAACTTGTGTGAAAATTTTGTGGTGATTCCGAGGTATTTAGACGTGTTCAATGTAAGTTTGGAATTTGAAAATTTGAAATAGTTCATTAAGCTTGAATTGAGGTGCGATTCGTGATTTTGATGTTGTTATGCATGATTTGTGGCCTCTAGAAGGTCCGCATTATGTATTGAGACTTTTTAGTATGTTCGGACA
>AWOL01S0134044.1:0-26467 GCA_000715115.1 Nicotiana otophora
GGTATATATTCGAACTAAGCGCGTAAAGTGTCTAAGATGCACTTCCACAAACTATGTTTTGATTCTATTTCTAAATTATGCTACGATTTGCAAATGTAAAGCTAGAGAATAATATTTTTGGTGTTGCTTTTCAAGTATGTAAAAGATCTAGGGTTGTAACTTCCACCTAGGTGTTTGCCTAACGGATTGTGGGCTTTAGAGATGGTTTTGTTGGTCGGGGTGTATTATAGCAATCAACACACAATTACCCACTCAATACCTCTCGCTAATAGAGTGGTTTTGCCCAATTTGACTTTCTCAAGTCCAAATGGGTAATGCACAAAATGATTGATAGATGCTCAAGTCGGGTTTTACTATCTCTAGATTCAACCCTTTAATTGGGACTATCAATTTCTTGAGTTCATCCCAATTTCTTGTATCTCTCTTTCTCAAGTAGAGACTAAGTCAAATAGGCTTGAATCAATATTTGCAACTATTAATTTTACAATTATAGCAAGAACTAGGCTAAATATTACACTCATAACCATAAACAAGCCCTAAATCAAACACCATTAGGTGCCCACACTAAGGTTGGGTCACAACCCTACCTAGAAATTTAGCTACTCATAGTGGGTGATGAAAAAAATAAAAAAGAAAAGATGATAAAACTCATATTGAAAGATAAATAGATGAAAATTCAATATAAAATTAACAATATAAGCTAAAGTTGCCTAAATGAGTAAAGAAAAATAGCCACAGATTTTTTGGTATTCAAAACTTGACCTAATTTCGTGAAAGTAGTCTATTTATACAAAGCTGGAATTTTCGGACAAAATTGCCTTTTAGGAGGTTCTGCGGCCACACAATTCTGTGAGCGGTCCGCACTTTTCTTCAGCTTTTGATAGGAGTGGATTCTTCGGCCGCATAATTCTGGATTGCAACCACATCTCTTGAGTTCTGCGGTCCGCATAATTCTGGGTGCGCCCGCACATTTGATTTCTGCGGCCGCACAATTATAGTGCGGTTCGCAGTTCTTGTTGTGCTTGAATTTGACACTCTCTGAACTTTGACTTCTGCGGCCGCACAATTATTGTGCGGTCCGGACTTTACACTGAAGCTCTGTTGAATTTTCTTCTTGTTTTGCGGTCGCAGACAAAATTCTGCGGTCCACACTTTAGCCTTTTTGCTTGATTTTTGTCCTTGTTTAAAATCACTCCTTCTTGAGTTGAATTTTATCATTTTGGCTTATTTTCCAATACTCCTGCAAGTAAGCATATTTTATCAGTTTTCGGGAATACATTTAAGCATTTTTGAACTAAAATGAAAGTCAAACGGTGCAAATAAGTAGTCAAAATCCCCACTTATCAACTCCCCCACACTTAAGCTTTTGCTTGTCCTCAAGCAAATAAGGTAATTTTCACCTCCACAAGAAAAGATCCATTCCATCTAAGTTAAGGTGAATCAAACATACATCAATTAGGACCAACAATTACCCATACACTCATGAATCATCAATAAGGCAATGTTTTGAAGGTTAAAGCACAAATAGCTCTAATGTGATACTTGAGCATCAAAAGTTGACTTTACTCATCAAGGAAGTTCGCACTTTTATGTAGGTCACTATGGATCCCATACTCCTCCACCTATACTCTCCGCTAGCTCATCTCACTTAAGAATGTAGTACTCGATTCAATAATTTGTGAAAAGTTCGCTCATCACTTTCAAAAGAATGTCACAAGTACGACTCTAAGTACCATATGCTTTCCCTCATGTAAATCACCACTAATGTAAGCTCACTCGTCTTGAAATCACGTAGGGCTTTTTGGGCATGTAATGAAGGCTTTTGAACTAAGGTAGGAAATGTTGGAATAGAACGGGTTCATCTTTCGTTAAGCACTCCATTTTCCCTTTTTGGCTCGTGCTTTGCCGACTCTTTGAGTCATTTTCTTTTTCCTTAGGGGAACTAGAGAGACTTGACATCACTCTTTCTTGGTCATGATATTCATTTTCTCCTTCTTTATTTTCTCCATGCTTTGCACTTTTGCTTTTCTTTGAATCCCTTCAACTGTTAAATTTATTCACTTTCTTTTTGTGTTTTTCTTTTTCTTCATTTCTTTTCTCTTTTTTTGTACCTTGATACTACTTTCAAACTCCTCCTCTCTCCCCCAAACTTTTGTTTTCGCCAATTGCTTCTCATGAGTGTTAAGGAAAGCTCGGGTGCCAAGAGAGGGTTACTACAAAACGGGTAAAGGCTTGTAACACGGTTATCAAATGAGAAAGGCTTTAGGCTCAAAAGGGTTGACTAGGGATAACATCATTAGTGGGCCATGGAATATTTTAAAACGGGTCAAGGAGAGCCTACAATCACTTCTCAAGCTAAGCAAAACTTAAAATTTCGCCTAGAAACATATTCGGGGCAAGTTTTAGACCATTCGCACGTGTACTTGAACTTACAACAAAATATCTCGCCTCTCACACAACTGGATTGTTAAAGAGGATAGAGTCGAGGGACCACAACAACCGTATTCAATATTGACAATCACTAATGGTTCAACTAAACCATTCGATGATTGCCTAAGTCACGCAAGAGTCACAAGGTCACTAACTAGAGCTATTTCTTTCTAAGAACTTGTTTTTAATCATATGCGTGTATTTAAGTGTGTTGGTACCAAGTGAAGCATGCTTGACTCTCTTATTCATTATTACCTAAACATAAAAAATGGACCCAATCCCTTAAGAAAATTATCACGCCATCCATCATTGGGAAGAGCCACCCGGTTCACACAAAAACCACCTTTGGAAAGAACCGTGACATTAAAAAAACCAAAGGCTTATTGATCACTAAAACATAAAAAATAAGCTACTAAATCAAAAAGAAGCTATTAAAGTAAATAAGAAGCTAGACTACTAAGAAAACAAAATAAAGAAGCTATAAAATAAACTACTGAAAGCAAAAATGAATATACAAACCGAAAAAGGGCAAGAAAATATATACATCAATAGAGAGAGGAGAATATATACATAATGAAAATAAAAATAAAAATAAAAAGAGAGTATTATAGTTATTACAGGCCAATGTCAAATGTCATATCAAATCAAAATAGACCACCTCCCTGAATAAGAATAAACATTTTCCTCAATGCTTAACAAAAATCAAAAAATTGAGGGAAAAGAGTAGATAGGACTCCCTATGTGGTCTCGGTGTCCATAGTAACATCACCACCCTCAGGCTCCTCTAACTGTATCTCATAATTCTCTGCTCGGGGAGTAGCGGGGTTGGTGAACATATGTAATACCTCCTCGACAGTGTAGGCAGCAAGGTCTGGCTTCTTAGACTGGCCAGCTGGTGCCACTGGTGCTGATGGTGTTGTTGGGTCTACTGGTATTGATGGATCTGTCTCCATCAGTAAGTCAAAGGGAAGATCACCAGCTGCTGCTATCTTGGTCACTTCACGTCTCAACTTGTCCACTGATTTTCTCGAGGCCTGTGATTTCCTCATCTTCTTCACCTATTTACCCAGTTCCTCAATAGCCCCACCCCATGTGCCACCAATGTATCCATGATGGTCTTTTGATTGTCCAAGATCTTTTTCAAGGTTTCCTCGACTAACGGAGGAACCTGGGGTGCTGGGGCAGAAGACTGTGCTGCAACAGTACTGGATATATCAGACAACTTTGCAGTAGCTGTCTTCGTCCGGTTGTTGAGACTCGCCAATGTCTGGGAGACTCGCAACGCAGTGAGTGGATATGTGGAGGATAAAGGAATTGATACTAATGTTGATGGTCTAGAAGATGGATGTGGTGTCATGCCAGTTGTCTCGGTGGAAGGACCGGCTGCTGTGGAAGGCATAGAAGTTGTATAAGGCATAACAGCTGAATCTGCAACCACCATCGATGCCTCATCAGACTGGCCTACGGTAGTAATCAACTTACCCTTGTTCATTGGGTTCCTTGGGTCCTTCAGAGAATACCAGGAGAAAGGCTTTTTATCCCGAACTTTCGTATCAAAGCTCCTAGGCTCCACCCCCGCATCCGTGAGATACTTCGTGATAGTTTTGGGATACGGGTAGGAGCTCTCACTCTGCCTGACAACCACCGACATGTTGGACGACATGATGGCACCCACATTAATTGGGTACCCGACCATGATAGATGCAACTAAGACTGCCCGAGGAATTAGAAGATTGTTCTCATTTTGGCTCGAATCTATGCGGTTGCACACAAATGTTTGCCACCCTTTTGCTTCAAAGGTGAGGGCGTTACGTAGAATGGGACCCCTGCTGTGATCCATGGTGCTGGTGGTCCTGGAGCTGCTAGTATCTCAGCTAGCCAATGGCGAGCTGCATCACCAGTGCGAACTTCTCTAAATACGGCAACGACGCCAAAAATTGATCTCGCCCAAATCACACCTCAGTTTGGGGTTGTAAAGCAGTCGATTGCAATAATAATACCCAACTAGGAGTCGGGATCGAATCCACAGGGAGCGTAGATGAGATTAGGTATATATTCGGAATAAGCGCGTAAAGTGTCTAAGATGCACTTCCACAAACTGTGTTTTGATTCTACTTCTGAATTATGCTACGGTTTGCAAATATAAAGCTAGAGAATAATATTTTTGGTGTTGTTTTTCAAGTATGTAAAAGATCTAGGGTTGTGACTTCCACCTAGATGTTTGCCTAATGGGTTGTGGGCTTTAGAGCGGGTTTTGGTGGTCGAGATGTATTATAGCAATCAACACACAATTACCCACTCAATACCTCTCGGTAATAGAGTAGTTTCGCCCAATTTGGCTTTCTCAAGTCCAAATGGGTAATGCACAAAACGGTTGATAGATGCTCAAGTCGGGTTTTACTATCTCTAGATTCAACCCTTTAATTGGCACTATCCATTTCTTGAGTTCATCCCAATTTCTTGTAAGCCAAGTTTTTCTAAACTAAGTCTCTCTTTCTCAAGTAGAGACTAAGTCAAATAGGCTTGAATCAATGTTTGCAACTATTAATTATACAATTATAGCAAGAACTAGGCTAAATATTACACACCCAACCATAAACAAGCCCTAAATCAAGCACCCATTAGGTACCCACACTAGGGTTGGGTCACAACCCTAGCTAGAAATTTAGCTACTCATAGTGGGTGATGAAGAAAATAAAGAAGAAAAGATGATAAAACTCATATTGAAAGATAAATAAATGAAAATCCAATGTAAAATCAACAAGATGAGATACAGTTGCCTAAAAGAGTAAAGAAAAACGGCTACATATTTTCTGATATTCAAAACTTGACCTAATTTCGTGAAAGCAGTCTATTTATACAAAAGCTAGAAATTTCGAACAAAATTGCCCTTTAGGAGGTTTTGTGGTCGCACAATTCTATGTGCGATCCGCACTTTTCTTCAGATCTTGACAGGAGTGGATTCTACGGCCGCATAATTCTGGATTGCGGCTGCATCTCTTGAGTTTTGCANGAAAATTTCGGACAAAATTGCCCTTTAGGAGGTTCTGTGGTCGCACAATTCTATGTGCGATCCGCACTTTTCTTCAGCTTTTGATAGGAGTGGATTCTACGGCCGCATAATTCTAGATTGCGGCTGCATCTCTTGAGTTCTGCAGTCCGCATAATTCTGGGTGCGGCCGCACATTTGATTTCTACAACCGCACAATTATAGTACAATCCGCAGTTCTGGTTGGGGTTGAATTTGACACTCTCTTAACTTTGACTTCTACGGCTGCACAATTATTGTGTGGTCCGCACTTTACACTGAAGCTATGTTGAATTTTCTTCTTGTTCTGCGGCCGCAGACAAAATTTTGCGGTCCGCACTTTAGCCTTTTTGCCTTATTTTTGTCCTTGTTCAAAATCACTCCTTCTTGAGTTGAACTTCATCACTTTGGCTCTTTTTTCAATCCTCCTACAAGTAAGCGTATTTCATCATTTTTCGGGAATACCTTTAAGCATTTTTGAACTAAAATGTAAGTCAAAAGGCGCAAATAAGTAGTCAAAATCCCCACTTATCAACCACCGATATGATAGAAGTAGCGTCATATTGCCGAGGCCAGGAATAAATTCATCAAAGAAGAGGTAACCCGCTTGCTTAAAATCGGTTTGTTCAGAAAGGTAAGATATCCAGACTGACTAGCCAATGTAGTAGTAGTTCCTAAGAAGATCAATAAATTTTGTATGTGTGTAGACTATAAAGATCTTAATAAGGCGTGCATGAAAGATTCGTTTCCACTGCCTAATATCGATCAAATAATTGATGCCACGACCAGGCACGAGTTAATGAGTTTTCTTGATGCTTTTTTCGGGTACAACCAAATTAAGATAAAACCGGAAGATCAGTAAAAAACTTCGTTTATAACAAATTTCGGTACATATTGTTACAATGTAATGCTCTTTGGGTTCAAAAACACCGGAGCTACTTATCAACGGCTCGTAAATAAGATATTTGAAAAGTAAATAGGAAAGACCATGGAAGTTTATATAGACGATATGCTTGTTAAGTCTTTAAATGTAGGTGACCACCTTAAGCATTTGCAATAAATATTCGATATCCTGAGGAGGCATAACATGAAACTTAACCCTGAAAAGTGTGTGTTCAGGGTCAGCTCTGGTAAGTTCCTGGGGTTTCTGGTCTCACAAAGGGGAATTGAAGTAAACCCCGACAAAATCAAGGCCATAGACGATAGCTCAGATCAATTATTAAACGTGAAGGAAGTCCAAAGACTCACAAGAAGGTTAGCAGATTTGAGAAGGTTCATTTCCCGATCGTCGGAGAAGTGTCATCGCTTCTTTACATTACTAAAAAAGAAGAACAATTTCGAATGGATGCTAGAGTGCCAGCAGGCTTTGAGGGACTTGAAGAAGTACTTATCAAGCTCACCATTTCTCTCGAAACCAAAAGAAGGCGAAATATTACCAATCTACCTTGCGGTTTCAGAAGTTGCGGTAAATGCGGTTTTAGTCCGGGAGGATGAAGGTATGCAGTTTCCTATTTATTACATTAGCAAAATTTTAACGGGAGCAGAAACTCGCTACCCACATTTGGAAAAACTGGCCTTATCTCTCGTAGACACCGCTCGGAAGCTGAGGCCCTATTTTCAATGGTACAGACATGATATTACTGGCCTTGCATGGAACAAGACGCCAAAGATCTCGTACGAAAATATGATAAGTGCCCACACTACGCATCACTAGTACATCAACCGGCAAAACCCTTACATTCGATTCTATCCCCATGGCCGTTCATGAAATGGGGGATGGACATCGTCGGACCGCTGCCAGTGGCTCCTAGAAAGGTAAGATTTCTTTTAATTTTGACTGATTATTTTGCTAAACAGGTGGAAGCAGGTTCTTATCAGAAGATCGAAGAACGTGAAGTGGTCGATTTCCTGTGGGAAAATATAATTTGTAGATTCGAAATACCAAAAGAGATAGCATGCAACAATGGACCACAGTTCATCAGTGCAAAAGTTAAAAAAGTTCCTCGAAGACTTGAAAATAAATAGAATCACATCTTCGCCTTATCATCCTAGCACAAACGGTCAAGCGTAGTCGACAAACAAAATGATCGTTCAAAGCCTCAAGAAGAGGTTGGACGAAGCGAAAGGAAAATGGCCAGAATAGTTGACCGGAGTTCTATGGGCCTACCGAATAACGACCAAATCAAGTGCAGGAGAAACTCCTTTTTCCCTCGTGTACGTTGTTGAAGCCCTAATCCCGGTTGAAGTGGATAAATCCACTTTGAGATATTCTCAGATAAACTAAGAATCGAACGACGAAGCAATGCTAATCAACTTGGAACTGCTAAAGGGATATAGGGACTTGGTGCATATAATAATGGCAGCTCAAAAGCAGAGGATGGAGCGATTTTACAATCTAAGATCCAACTTTCATTTTTTCAAAGTAGGAGACCTGGTTTTAAGGAAAGTAACACAAAATACGTGGGAGCTCAACACGGGAAAGCTAGGTCCAACGAGGGAAGGTCCTTACCGGATTTCAGCTGTCACTGGGAAAGGTTCATACGAGTTAGAGAACCAGAATGGGGACAGGTTGCCGAGCAACTAGAACGTGGCACACCTCAAAAGATATTATTGCTGATAAACAACACTCAAACATAAAGTATGTGCTGCACTCTTTTTCCCTTCGTTCAGTTTTTGTCCCAATTGGATTTTTCTGGCAAGGTTTTTAACTAGGCATTGACAAAAAGCATACTACGAAGACAACAATAATAATACCTTTGATAGCAAGGCAAACGAACAAGCTTCCACTCGGGGATGATTAGGTAATATTTGGTTCGATAGCAAATTCCCACTGGGAAGTTAAGTTTGCTACCGAACAGAGGTTACCTGACCGTTCACGGGCACAACCGCCAGAGGACTGTTAGGTATTCTTTCGCTCGATAGCATGTATTCCTAAGGGGAAACAAGATATGTGGCCGAGTGAAAGATTACCTAGCAATTCACTAGTAGGACCTTCGAAGACACAAGACTTCCAGTTTTCCAATTCGTATTCTTCGCATTCAAACACTAGGGGGAACGATATGAGAATACAGCAACAATGACTGCCACGTCAACCAGGAACAAATATCTGGGAACAAAATGCATCATCGGGACCGGAGACTATGCAGCCAGCCCCGTAGAAACAAGTTGTACAAGATTGCCTCAAGTAATGGCAATTTCTTTTCTGCATAGCAAAATGCTTATGTAATTTCTGAAAATAGAAGGAATAAAATAAAATCCTTTTGCTTTTATCTTGTTTCTTGTCTGAGTGATGAGCTGATTTTGTCATTTGAAAGTTAAACAAGTACTTCAAATGTTAGTGCCGTAATGGAACATGAGACATCCTCTTCAAGAGCACCGTAAACATAAGAGGGCCCTCTCTTATAAAAACCCTCACGTTAAAGCGTTGGTTCTGGAAGAATCAATGCCCGAAATCCAAAATGCCATCGGGGAAAAATACACCCGAAGTCGCATATGAAAAGGATGCAAAAAGCAAACTTGCGCAAATATTCATAGAAACCCTCACTTAAAAGGGAAACTTGCGCAAATATTCACAGAAACCCTCACGTAAAAGGGAAACTTGCGGAAAAATTCATAAAAACTGTCACGACCCAAAATCCCACCGCAGGCGTCGTGATGACACTTATTCTCTAAGACTAGGTAAGCCGATTACAATTACATTTACCCTTTTTAAAAAAAATATATAATCGAAAACCACAACGGAAATAATTATAACAACCTCCCAAGACTGGTAATACTAAGTCACGAACTCTAAATGAATACATGCAATGATCTCAAGGATCGAATATATAATACTGTTCGAATAAGAGTTGACAGTACAATAAAATAGAAAGACTCCAAGGGACTGTGACGACCAAGCAACTCTACCTTAAATCCTTGCGATCAAACTCTAACCTCTGTCCGAATCTGATATCTCCAATACCTGACTCTACACAAAAATATGCAAAAGTGTAGTATGAGTACACTACAGTCGGAACTCAATAAGTATCAAGACTAATTTCGGTGAAGTAGTGACGAGGTATAGTCAAGACACTCACTAGTCATTTAACCTGTGCAATATAGTAATATGCAAGTATAATAGAAAAACAAATAGCAGTGACGGCAACAAAGATCAATCAGGGATATGAACAACAAGGCAACAAGGCAACAAGAACACTATAAATATTGCTCAAACGAATAAGGAACACAAGTGCAACCAATTAATCAAGTCCTTCAAATATACACCTTTCAAATGTAAATCTTTCAAATATAAATCTTTCACATATAAGTTTTTCAAATAAAAATCTTTCGAATATAATTCTTTCAAATAAATATCTTTCGAATATAATTCCTTCAAATAAATATCCTTCGAGTATAATTCTTTCAAATAAAAATCACTATGTGACACCTCATTTCATAATCATAGAACACGTGTCTCAGTCACTTTCATATTTTCATAGCACCTCGTGCACATATCTCTATTACAAACGCACGGACAACTCACGTACCAAAATATCAATGTATATAATATCCACAGGATCAATTTATTTTCAATAGATTAAGTTTATTTTCAATAAAACTTTTAAACCAAGTAAGAAATCAACAAAGAAATGAGTTTATTTTTGAACTCGTTTGGGTGAAGAAAATGACATTTCAATTAAAATGAAGTATCCGATAGCTACTGATTTGGATGTAAAATTTATCAAATTAAAAAATAATAGCAAATTTCTTTTATTCAAAACAACTCAAACCTCGAAAACCAGTAAAAAATCAGAAAAAAAATTCTCAGAGTCTCGTACAAAGAGCCAAAGACAACACAATACAATGAAGAATACAAAACACATAATAAAATCAAATAATATATTACAGAAGATCACAATAATTTACATATCACGAAAAAATAAAATAACCAAAGGCGAGTGCAGCCATAGAGAAATATCAACAAAGGGCACTCCCGAAGTACCACCTCGTAGTCCCAAATCATAAATAAATTTCAATCTTTCCTTATATCACCGCGGGAGCCTTCACATTTAGTTTTTTAAAACTCATTTTTTTCGAAATAGCATCCCGCGTTTTAGCCCACCTTATCACACCGCATGACTTATAGTAGTTCCCCTACTAGCCACACATATCAAGCCCACCTTATCTCACCGCATGTGTTTTAACACCCTGACCTTATATCAATGCATGTGTATCAATATCACAATATTTCACAAATCGCACCTCAAGATCCCAAATATCACAACATATTATAAATTGCACCTCAAGTGCTCAAATATCACCACATATTATAAATTGCACCTCAAGTGCTCAAATATCACAACATATCACAAATTGCACATTAAGTGCTCAAATATCAAAACATATCACAAATTGCACCTCAACTTCTCAAATATTAGAACTTGCCACATAAATCAACAATACATTATTTTTCACAATAAGGACCCCATAGCTCGATCATAATGTGCACAAAAATCTTAACAAAAATATCCGGGAGTGAACAACTCAACAGGATAATATTTCACAATTTAACACATTTTCTCTATATGATTTACGGTCGTTATAACTCAATACCAATTTCAATAACATGAATTGAAAAGTAATTAATCAAGGAACAACGCCCTCTTTAATCTAAAGTTTTTGGCAAATAGATTAATACCTCCTTTTAAATTTATTTAATAAATTATTTATAAATGAATAATCCATAATAAAATTATCTCTAGGAAATATCAACTCAATAAAAACACATGATTCACGTAAAAATCAAGGTGGCAATCACACCAAATTATCATATAAAAATAAATTCAACAACCAAGGATTGAGGCATGGCAAATAGCGAATTCAGTAAGTGCCAACAAATTTTTAATTTAATATTTAATGGTGTCTAAGAATTTTAACCGGTATAATTTGCACATATAATCCAAGTACGTATTCGTCACCTCGCATACACAGCTTTTCACATTTCACAAATGGCACATACGACTCAATGCCCAGGGGTAATTCTCCCACTCAAGGTTAGGCAAGATACTTGCCTTTTTGAAGTTATGCCAATATTTCAAAATAGCCTTCTTGCTTGAATTGACCTCTATACAACTTAAATCTATCCAAATTGATTGTATAACTTCATTAAAATTCATCGGAAATGATTCCGGATAATAAAACGTCAACTTAAAATTTTACATTAAAAAGTCAACCAAAATTCAACGCAGGGCCCGCCTCTTGGAACTCGATATAAGTTTTACGAAATCCGAGTACATATTTCGATACGGGTTCAATCATACCAAATTTACCAAATTCCGAAACGAATCGACCTCCAAATCTTAAAATTTTGTTTTTGAAAGATTTTGCAAAAATCTCATTTTCTTCCAATTGATTAACTAATAAAAGATGAAAATAATCATGGAATCATGAAATATAATGAAAGCCAAGTAGGAAACACTTATCCCAATCCATTTGGTGAAAATTCTATGAATAACAATCGCCCAAATCCGAGTTCCCTAGCTCCAAAAATATTGAAATGAGCTAAAAAACAAAACTGCTCAATAAAAAAATCCATTTCCCGCCACTAAAAGTCCATTTTCCGTCACTAAAAGTCCATTTTCCATCACTAAAGGTCAGCACCAGGACCTGCTTGCACCAACAATTTAATATTTCACTAAAAAGACTCTAACGCCATCATACGAACTCGGAATTCGACGATTCTTGTTCCTATGAGTCACAAATAATAATACGAATCTAGTCATTCAATTGAAACTAGATTCGGAGCTGATTTGCTCAATGTGATACCAATTTTGCTCGTTAAACAATTAACTCATATTTCACGCTAAAAACCCAATCGCGACTTGATGAAATTAGACAAAACATTCCATATCATTCCAATAATTCATTATCAAACTCCCGGAAGTCTCGAAATCGAATTTCGATCTCTAGAACTAAAAATAGACCTTTGGATCATTACATGTTTATGCTCAAAACACCAAACTCTTCGAAAAACTCTTCCAAAACTCATCTGAGCCCCATGGGACCCCAACCAAGTATACAAACAAGTCCCATAACGTGACACGAACTTAGTTGATGCTTCTAATTACATTAAACAATAATAAATACGAATCGCACCCCAATTCAAGTTTAATAAAAACTAACAAATTTTAAATTTTACATTCGATGTCGAAACTTATCAAATCAATCAGGAATGACCCCAAATTTTGCACATGAGTCCTAAATGACATAATGGAGTTGTTTCAATTTCTGGAATCAAATTTCGATCCCCGATATCAATAAATTCAACTCCCGGTCAAACTTTCTAAAAATCTTTTATTTTCCAACTTTCGCCAAAATGCGTTAAATTGTCCTACGGACTTCCAAATCCAAGTCCGGACATACGCCTAAGTTCGAATCACCATACAAAGCTCATCAAAATCCCATTCTCGAGTCGTTTTCTCAAAAGTCCAACTCCGGTCAACTATTTTCATTTAAGCTTCGAAAAAAGGATTGTTCTTCCAATTTAATCCGAACCTTCCAAAACGAAACTCGACCATACACACAAGTTATAATAAATATTATGAAGTTGCTCAAGGACCTTAAGTCGCTGAACGAAATGTTAATTCTCAAAACGACAAGTCGGGTCGTTACAAAAAATTTCATGTAAAAGGAATAATACTCTGAACCAAAATGCTTCGAAGAAAAGGCATCCGAGACTACACATAGTAAAGCACGAATTGAATAACATGCATGGAATACTTGAGCAAATGCAAAAGTTTAAAGCTTGCATGGATATTCAAACGAAAGTAAGACTCAAACGATATTTGAACAAAATGTATGTCTTTATTCACAAGAACGTGCCAAAATATTATAAGTACAAAATGAGAAAAGAAAGAAAAAGCTAAATTGCAGCGCCTCCGGGACCAGGAGGAAGAGAAGTATCCACATTGTCGGGAAGAGTACGTGCTTCCGCAGATGGCTCAACGCTTTCCCCAGTTTGGTCTTCGGCCTCATCGCCTTCCGATCCTTTTTCAGTTTTCAAAAATTTGGAACCGGAATCAGACAAAAATGAAGCATCAAACTGCGTCGGGAGTCTATTTTTTACCCAACGCAAGCTCTCAGGCCTCAGCAATTTCGGCATCAACGTCAATGATACTAGCTTTGGCCTCTTCCAAGGTTTTTCTCCTCATGTTATACATAAAATTAGTTTTTTCAACAATGAGGAAAGCCGTTCGGCGCTTAAGTTTTTCTTTGAGTTGAGTAACCTCGGCAAAAAGGTTTTCCTGAGCGAATATAGCAGATTTGAGGCTGATGTCGAGCTCGCGGAAAGTTGAACTAAAGAGCCTATTATGCTCAATATATTTCTTGTACTTCTCTTCCAGCTGGGTATGTTTTACCTCCACGGTAGCAAGCTCTTCACTTTTGGAGTTCAAGGCTGCCTCCAAGTTAATCACTCTTTCACCGGAGGTAGCCTCACAGTCGGTTGCAGCAACAACGACGTTCTGGACATCTGCCCATTTGGCCTTGGCCTCATCAAATTTAACCCTTAGCGGCCCAATTTCTTGGCTAAGGGTTACCACTTCTTGCTCTCTTTGCTGCATACGAGCCTCCAAAACAACAACCTCAGTAGCTCTGATTTCCAGTTCTGAGAGGCAGAGAACATTCTGGTCCCGTTAAGCCAAAAGCTGATTCCGTTCATAAGTAAGTTCTTCCTTCTTACGAATCAACCTTTGAAGGCCCTCAGAAGCAAGAAAGTTGGCCTACAAAAAAAAAGAAGTAAGACTTGGAATACATCATATTAAAGTAGAAGAAGTAACGAATGAAGAAAAGAACATACCGATGCAGCATTGTGCATGGTATTGTTCAACAAGCACTCTTCTGAGAGTGCCTGAATCTTTTCCTAGTCCTTTTCTGAAGACAAAGGCTTCAGATAATTAGCAAGCTCCATCGGTCGGGACAACAAGTTGCACCCAGTAGAGACCGAAAGAGTAACGTTCCTCCTCCTTTGTGGATATTCAGAAGGGGCAGCATAATTTTCCCCCAAATTCCCATGAACTTGGGACTGTGGAAGAGGAATACCTTCTTCATAGTCAGGTGCGGCTGATGGAGGTGATGCAGTAATTGTTGGTGGAAGAGTGGATGAAGATGGAAGTGACATAGCCATTGCTCGTGTTGGTGAAATCGGATATGGAGCTGATGGAGTTGAAGAATGAGAAACAGCTACATCAAATGCAGTGCCGGTTGTTGAATGTTCGCCAAAAAAAGACGGCAAGGACCCGGTACTCGGCCCCGCAGCACCAGTTATAGTATTTGGGGCCCGAAAATGGGAGTTGGCATATTCCACTAAATCATATTCTCTCCAAAGTGCTGAAACGTCGCCTTCATTTGGTGCAATTATCTCAACAGGTTGAGCATCATGTTGAGATGATGAGGATCATTGCCTTCTATGTAAAGACGCTCCCTCATCACCAGCTTCTTCATTATCATCTATCCTCACAGTGTCTATGACCGACCCAGAAGGAAGACCAGTCATCATCATCACCGGAGATGACTCGGGGCAGCAATATTTGCCCTTCTATTACTTTTCCCGACCGCGGAGGAATGTCTTCTCTTTATTTGTTTATCCTCCGGTCGGGGACTCCGTAAATATTTACACCCGAAACAGGCCCGGAGATACCTGTTTAAGTAAGTGCTTCCTGAAGCAGCCTCGCTGCATCAGTATGATTAGCCAGAACATCCTCATCAGGGACAACAACAGAGCCTGCATATAGACTTAATTAAATGGACAAAGTCAGAAGGTTCAACCAAGTTCTTCATATGCAAAAATGGAAGCAAGGTAAATTAGAGTTACCATGATTTTTGGCTTTCCACTCGTATTTAAGGGCTAGTTCTTTTCACGAACGAGTTTCGGGCATTGTGACGTCCAAAACCCACCAGTTCAAACTTTTCACCACAGTGGGAGCCATCGAATTCCTGAAATATGCGAAGGGTGAAGAGATGATACGGCCATACAAGAATATCTAGTAAGAGTTATATTATACAAAGAACTTACGAGTGCAGTTCCAAGCAACCGGAAAGGATGAAGCCGTTGTCGGAATGATGTCATTGGTGGCCACTGCAACAAACCGTTCCATCTACCCACGGTCGTGGTCATCATTCATGCTAGACAACAAAGCATGGTGTCCACGCTTGCAAAGGTTTATCATTCCCCCGTAGAAGATTTTGGGGGAATAGAAATTCATCATATGAGCTAAGGTTAGATCCTCTCCAGTTTTTTGGCACAAGCGTTGGAGGCAGGTAATCGTTCTCCACACCGAAGGACTTACCTGTGCCAAACATACCTGGTAGCGGAGGCAAAACTCCGCAATCACGGAATCAAGCTCTCCGCTCAAATAAAACGCACCCAAAGTAAAGGGACACGTGAAAATGTATGTAAAACCTTCCCTGGGAAGGGCCACTAACTTTGATAAATCAGGAGCGATAATTTCCAATTCATTGCAATGACAGTCCTTCTTCACAGTAGGAATATTGGAAGGACAAATGGAAGAAGGGTACCTAATAACATCCCATGTATGAGGATTAGCACAACTTTCCGGTAATACAAAGTTATATCACCGGAAAGCAGGGGGACTATCTGTATAGGGTAAAATATGATATGACACGTGACTGGCTAAAACAAGGACACATGGAATCCAAGATGTGATGGTTGAGGACCGAACGCATCCACTGCGCTTGTCACCGGAACGGATAACGTTCATAAAAGTGTATTAAATGCTCTGCGCCCGGTAACATTTACTAAGGAATATTCAACAGCATTAAGAGCAACAGTCCGCTACAGAGAATTTGGCATTTATACATCTTCATCAATGACCCCCATAATTGGCATTAAAGGAGGGCATGATCCTAGGACCTTTTTCCCCAGGCCTAGCTATAAATAGTGAGCTCAGTTACCATTGTAAGGGGGACGAATTTTCTTCCAAGAACATATACTATATTCTACACAAAGGTTTATACAATTTTACTTTCTTGCTTTTAGATCTCATCATTGCTGTGTTCGGAAACCGTGTTCACGGAAGCATCATCTTTGCTATTTCATTTACATTCTAAGGCTAAGGATTGTGTATTTCTTTAATTATTATATTATTTCAGAATTAAATTAATTCACTTGTCTAGAAATCACGTATAAATTCAACTGTACCGTTTTACGGGTAAACAGTTACATATTCTTCAATGGCCCTCATAATTGTCATTAAAGAGGACCTTATTCCCTAGGTGTAACTATAAATATTGAGCTTTATCATCATTGTAAGGAGACAAATTTTCTGTCAAGCATATACTATACTTCATCAACAGCTCAAATAACATTTTACTTTCTAGCTTATTTCCACTGTTCTTATTGCTCCCGGTAGCTCTGCGCCCGGAACTAAGATATCTATCGTTTATTCCAATTTTAAGGTTAAATCTTATATTTCTGTCTAATTCATCTATTATTTTTGGATCACATTAATTCACTTGTCTATAAACCAAGTATAAATTCAACTTTACTATTTTACGGGTAAATAATTTGGCGCCCACCGTGGGGCATAAACAGTTATGTAATTGAATCGATTCATGCATCTATTACTAACTTGTTTGATTCTTTGTCCTTAGCAAAATAATTAAAAATAATAGATAATGGTGTTAATAATACACACAACATTGAGGCCCAAAGAAATCAGCCTCAGCACGAAGATTCTATCAGCGATACCCGCAATAAGGGGAACAAGGCCACGCCGATCCACGGCGGCCGATATCCGCGACATGTTCGGGAGGCGAATCCTGATGATGCTGAAGAAAAGCACGTCGTCGAGGTAGTCAGGGTCTTGCAAGAGCAACAAGAGGCCATTATAGGCCATCTCACATGATAGGATAAGGTCATGACGGAGCTGAAGCAGGCGTTGTCGGGCACTTCCAACAGCGTGAATGGATGAGGTCCAGTTCTTCCGGTGTTCCCGCAAATCAAACAATGCAGAGGGTCAACAACAATACCCCAGGGGTGAGGTCAGCTCCGATAGGGACAGGGGGAACAGATCCAGTCATAACAATAAGAGTGTTCCCTTTAAAATCAAACTCAAGCGGTTTATGAGGGAAGTAAATGTCCGAATGGATCAAATTCCGAGTGCACCACCAGTGCTGAAAGGGTCAAACTCAAAGAAGTACATGCAATTGTCGTACAAACCAAACGCTGCACCAGAATTGATTCTGAAGCGATTTAAAATGCAGACGTGTTGAAGTATGATGGGACTTCAGATCCTCAGGAGCATATCACCACCTATACAATGACGGTAAAGGGGAATGATTTAGCTCCCCGTGAGATTGAGTTAGTTTTGCTGAAGAAATTTAGGGAGACTCTTACGAAGGGAGCCCTAACGTGGTATTCGCTTTTTCCCGAGCATTTCATAGACTCCTTTGAGATGCCCGCAGACTCATTTTTCAAAGCCCATGCCAGGACCAGAAAGGTATAGGCCCGAAAGGTCGATATATTCAGGATTGCACAAGGAGAGTCCGAGTTGCTCCGGGAGTTTGTAACCAGATTCCAGAAGGAAAGGATGTTGCTACCGGTCGTACCAGACGAATGGGCGGCTGAAGCATTCACAAAAGGTCTGAATCCGAGAAGCTCTGACGCTTCCCAAAAATTGAAAGAAAGTTTGCTTGAGTTCCTGGAAACAACTTGGGCGAATGTTCACAACCGGTATAAATCAAAGATATGAATTAAAGACGGCCAACTCAGTTTCCTGGTGTGGGTCAGGGGTCGGGACCTGGAGAAGAATAAGAAGAAATCGAAAGATGATTTCGAAACAGATTGACGATCTTCTAGGAGTTGGTTTTTGTCTTATGAACATGCTGAAGGATGCGGCAGAGGTTTTCCATCGCTGGATAGATTCGCTACCGATAGGAGAACTGATCGCTGCCAAAATAACAGGTCGTAAGAGGATAAGGAAATGTTAGGTCCTCGAGATTCTTCCTACCCCAGGCTTCCCAAATACAACTTCAACGTCAGCCTAGTGGAGCTGGTGTCGGCCATGAAAAACATTAAAGAAGCACAGTTCCCTAAGCTAATGAGATGTGATCCCATCCAAAGGGATCCTAACTTGTGGTGCGAATACCATGGGACAAACAGTCACCAGATTGTGGACTGCCAGCATCTGCGTGAAGAGGTGGCGACATTACTGAAAAACGGCATCTCAGGGAATGTTTAAGTGGCCGGGCTAAGAACAACTATGGTTGTAATCGTGATAATGTAGAGCCTTCAAAAGCAGGAGAAGCTCCAACGCGCCTGATAATCAAAATGATTTTCGGGGGGAACAAGATTAACGGGGTTACATTCTTGGCGGCAAAAAAGACAAAGGTGTCAGTGACCCACAACAAGAGACTCCGGGAAGTCGCTGAAGACGACATTACTGTCACGGAGGAAGACGCAAATGGATTATTTCTACCGCACAATGATGTGTTGGTAATTTATTTAAATATATTAGATTTGAAAATTAAACGTGTTTTGGTGGACCCAGGAAGTTTGGACAACATCATACAATGGAGGGTGTTGGAGCAAGCCAAGCTCACCGGAAGTATTATTACAGCCACAAAGCTCCTCGTCAGGTTCAACCTAGCAAGTGTGACAACCCGATGAGAGATCCAGCTGCCCACGAATGCCGAAGAGGTGATGAAGTCGACCCTTTTCGAGGTGGTGGATGGCGATATGGGCTACAATATTATCCTGGGTAGACCGTGGTTGCAAGAGATAAAGGTTGTGCCATCAACATATCATCAATTGCTAATATTCCCAACTCTCGAAGGGATTAAACAAATAAGAGGCGACCAACCAGCAATGAGAGAAATGAATGCAATCTTAGTTTCCAGAAGCAAGGGGAAAGAGCTTGTGGCATATCAATTACAAGAGCCGACTCCTACTCCCGAGCCGAGCGAAGTCAACCAAGGGGAGGAGTCATCGGAATCTTATCAGGTACCAAGATATTTTCAAGTACCAGAAGAAAGGGATGCTACAAAGTCCACATCTGAAGAACTTGAACAAATCACATTGTTTGAAAAGTTCTTAGAGAGAAAGTTCCACTTGGGGATAGTATTGCACCCCGAACTCAGGTATTGGTTTATTGAATTTCTTAAATTTAATGTCGATTGTTTTGCGTGATCGCATGCGGATATGACAGGTATCCCGCCATAAGTGGCCGTACACAAACTAAGCTTGGATCCTAGTATTCCTTCGGTAAGATAGAAAAAACGTCCTATTGTCGAGGTTAGAAACAAATTTGTCGAATAAGAGGTAATTCGCTTGCTTGATATCGGTTCAATACGAGAGGTAAAGTATCCTGATTGGCTAGCTAATGTAGTAGTAGTTCCAAAGAAGAATAATAAATTTTTCATGTGTGTAGATTATAAAGACTTAAATAAGGCGTGCCTAGAATACTCGTTACCATTGCCAAACATTGATCAAATGATTGATGCAATGGTCGGGCATGAGTTAATGAGTTTCCTCGATGCTTACTCCGGGTACAATCAAATCAAAATGAACCTGGAGGATCAGGAAAAAACTTTGTTTATCACGAATTTCGGCACATATTGTTACAATATGATGCCCTTCGGGCTAAAGAACACCAGAGCCACTTAGTAACGGCTCGTGAACAAAATGTTTGAAAAGCAAATACGGAAAATTGTGGAAGTTTACATTAATATTATGCTTGTTATGTCTTTGAACGCAAGTGATCATCTTAAATACTTGCAAGAAACATTCGACATCCTAAGGAAATATAACATGAAACTTAACCCCGAGAAGTGTGCATTCGGGGTCAGTTCTGGTAAGTTTTTGGGGTTCTTAGTATCGCAGAGGGGGATCGAGGTTAACCCTGATAAATCAAAGCCATCGAAGACATTCCAGACCAACTATCAAGTGCAAAGGAGGTTCAAAGGCTAACATAGAGATTGACTGCTTTGAGCAGATTCATTTACCGATCTTCAAAAAAATGCCATCATTTCATTGCACTTCTAAAAAAGAAGAATAACTTTGAGTGGACACCGGAATGCCAGCAAGCTTTGAAGGATCTGAAAAGGTATTTGTCAAGTCCTATGTTGTTGTCAAAATCGGAGGAAGACGAACAATTATTGATACACTTAACGTTCTCAGAGGTTGCGGTAAGTGATGTTTTAGTCCGTGAGGATGAAGGTACGAAATATCATATTTACTACGTTAGTAAAATTTTAACGGGAGCATAAACTCGCTACCCACATCTGGAAAAATAGGCCTTAGCCTCGTAGTCATCGCTTGAAAGCTAAGGCCTTATTTCCAATGTCACCCGATAGTTGTGGTGAGCACTTTTCCCTACGGAATATTCTTCATAATCTTGAACTCTCAAGTAGGCTGGCCAAATGGGTCGTCGAAATAAGCGAATTTGACATAGAATATAAACCTAGGACTGTAATTAAGTCACAGGTTTTGGCCGACTTTGTGGCCGATTTCAGTCCAGGACTTTTACCTTTGGCTACTAAAGAAGCAGTAATGGTGTCGGAATCAACATCAATAGTTTGGACCTTGTTCACGGACGGAGCTTCCAATGTGAAAGGGTCCGGGCTCGGCATAGTATTAACCACGCCTTCGGGAGAAACCCTAAGGCAGGCCATAAGAACTATTCCTCTAACTAACAATGAAGTGGAATATAAAGCTTTGATTACAGGGCTCGAATTGGACCGGGGACTGGACTCTGAGGTCATAGAAATCAAATGTGACTCCCAGTTGGTGGTAAATCAGGTCTACGGGATCTTCGAAGCCAAGGAGGAACGCATGCAATAATACGTAATGAAGGTTCAGGCTCTGCTCGCTCGGTTCCGGGAGTGTTCAATCACGCATATCCCCAGGGAAGAAAATGCAGAAGCAGATGCGCTAGCTAACCTTGGCTCTTATACGGAAATGAAAGGATCGCTCTCCGGTATGCTCATACAGCATATGCACTTGGTATTGGACGCAGATAGATATTATGAGGTAAAGTGACTAATTTGGTCTAGGACTAGAGAAACAGAATTATTGACTAGCTCGAACATAGAAAACTGCCGAAAGATCCCAAGGCATCTCGGGCGCTACGCACTAAGGCAACGCGATACAGTTTCAAAGGAGGTCAACTATACAGAAGAACTTTTCAAGGCCCGTTGGCCCGATGTTTGGGAGCCTCCGAAGCTAACTATGATATGTGAGAATTCCACGAAGGGATCTACGGAAATCACTCAGGCGCAGATTCCTTGGTGCTGAAGTTAATTAGGGCAGAATATTACTGGCCCCGGATGGAGCAAGATGCCAAGGCTTATTTCATAAATGTGATAAGTGCCAATATTATGCACCGTTAGTACATTAACCGGCAGAGCCATTGCACTCGGTTTACTCACCATAGCCATTCATGAAGTGGGGAATGGATATCGTTGGACTATTGGTACCGACTCCCGATAAGGTAAGATTTCTTTTTATTTTAACTGACTATTTTTCTAAGTGGGTTGAAGCAGGTCCTTATCAGAAGATTGGCGAACGAGAAGTAGTAGATTTCTTGTAGGAGAATATAATTTGCAGATTTGGGATACCAAAAGAGATAGTTTGTGACAACGGGCCACATTTTATAGGTGTGAAGGTCACGAAGGTCCTTAAAGACTTAAAAATCAAAAGGATCACATCATCACCTTATCATCCGAGCGAAAATAGCCAAGAAGAATCAACGGACAAGGTGATCATACAAAATATCAAAAAGAGATTGGAAGCTGCTAAAGGAAAATGCACTTAGGAGCTGTCAGGTGTACTATGAGCGTACCGAACAACGCCAAATCGAGTACGGGGGAGACTCATTTCTCTCTTGTATACGGGGAAGAAGCCCTGATTCTAATGGAAGTAGGAGAACCTACCCTGAGATATTTTCGGGAAAATAATAAAGTAATGCTTGTCAATTTGGAGATGCTCGATGAATGCAGGGACTTGGTGCATATAAGGATGATAGCTCAAAAGCAGCGAATAGAGAGATATTACAATTAAAAGGCAAACCTCTGTTATTTTAAAGTATGAGATTTGGTTTTGAGGAAAGTAACTCAGAATACCCATGAGCTTAATGCAGGGAAGCTAGGTCCAACATGGGAAGGCCCCTATCGGGTTTCAGCTGTCACCGGAAAAGGATCATACGAGTTAGAGAATCAAGATGGAGAAAAGTTGACAAGCAACTGGAACGTGGCACACTTCAAGAGATACTATTGTTGATGAGCATCACCTGTACGGAAAGTATGTGCTGCATTCTTTTTCCCTTCATCCAGTTTTTGTCCCAATTGGGTCTGGCAAGGTTTTTAACGAGGCATCAACGAAAAACATACCGCGAATAAAGCTTCAGAAATAAGACCCTCAAGTGACAAGGCATACAAGCAAAGAACAACTACGGAACGGTTAGATAGTCTTTTACTCAATAGCAAAGTTCCTATCGGGAAGTTAAGTTTGCTGTCGAACAAAGGTTACCAGATCGTTCACAAGTACAAGCCACTGGGGGATTGTTAGATAATCTTTGGCTCGATAGCATAAATTCCTAAGGGGAAGCGAAGTTTCTTGTCAAACTAAAGATTATCAAAGTTTGTTATCGAACTAAAGATTATCTAGCAATTCACAAGTGGAGTCTTCGAAAGTGTAAAACTTCCAGTGTTCAAATTCACATTCTTCGCATTCGAACACTTGGGGGGAATGATATGAGGATATGGCAACAACGACTGCCACTTCGACCGGAATACGAAACCCGAAAACATAGTTGTATCATCGGGACCGGGGACTGCGCGGCCAGCCCTGTAGAAACAAGTTGTAGAAGTTAGCCACAAGAAATGACAATTTCTTTTTAGCACAACGAATGCTTATGTACTTTTAAAAATGGAAGGAATAAAGTAAAGTCTTTTTATTTCTATCTTGTTTCTTGTCTGAATGATGAATTGATTTTATCATTTAAAAGTTAAACAAGTACTTCAAATGTTAGTGCCGTAATGAACATGAGACGTCCTCTTCAAGAGCACCGTAAACATAAGAGGGCCCTCTCTTATGAAACTCTCATGATAAAGGGTTGATTTCGGAAGAACCTGTGCCCGAAATCCAAACGCTTTCGGATGAAAATACACCCAAAGCCTTGCACAATTAGATGCAAGCAGTAAAGCTTATGCAAATACTTAAACAAAAAAAGACGCAAAAAGCAAACTTGCGCAAATATTTAAATGAAAGTACACATAAAAGGATACTTATATGATACTTGAACGAAAAAGTATTTTTTTTATTTACAATAAATATGCCAGACAACACTAGTACAAAAGTTTGAAAAGGAAAAATTAAGTTGCTGCATCTCTGGAACCCGGAGGAAGAGAAGTATCTACGCCCCTAGGAGAAGTGGGTGGATTCGTTGCTGGTTCGATGCCTTCATCATTTTGGCCTTCAGAATCATCGCCTTCCGGCTCCTCTTCAGTTCTCGAGAACTCAGAACTGGAACCAGAAGAATCGGTAGCATCAGGTCGGGCCGGAAGACCCCTTTTTGCAGCTAACTCCAGCTCACACACCTTAGCGATTTCGGCATCAAAGTCAATGATACCTGATTTGGCCTCTTCCAAGATTTTTCTCCCCATGCTATACATTTTAACAATGAGGGAAGCCGCTCGGCGCTGAAGTTATTCTTTAAGTTGGTCGACCTCAGTAGAAAGGTTTTCCCACGCGGATCTAGCGGACCGGAGGCTGACATCGAGGTCACAGACAGTAGAGCTGAAAATTCTATTATGCTTAATGGTCCGCTTATGCTTCTTTTCCAAGTGGGCATACTTCGCCCTAACAGCAGCAAACTCTTCAGCTTTGGAGTTTAAGGCCGCTTCCAAACTATTCAATCTTCAGCGGAGGCAGCCTCACGATCGGATGCAGCAAGAACGACATTATGAATTTCAACACATTTGGCCCTAGCCTCTTCAAATTGAGCCCTCAACGAGGCAACTTCTTGGCTAAGGGTTAGTACTTCTTGCTCACTTCGCTGCAACCGAGCCTCCAACTCAACGGCCTCAGCAGCTCGAGCTTCCAGTTCTGAGAGGCGAGCAGCAGTTTGATCCCTTTCGGCCAAAAGTTGATCCCGCTCGAAGGTAAGCTCCTCCTTATTACAAATCAGCCTTTGAATGCCCTCGGAAGCAAAAAAGTTGGCATGCAAAACAAGAATGCAAATTCAAAACCTTGCCATAACACAAGTAGAAGAAATAAGAGAGAAAACAAAGATTGTACCGTTGTTGCATTGTACCTGGAATTGTTCAACAAACACTCTCCCTAGAGAGTTTGTATCTTTTTCCAATCTTTATCTAAAGCTAGGGGATTCAGATAGTTAGCAAGTTACACCGGTCGGAATAACAGATTGCATCTAGTGGAAATCGAGAGGGTGGCTCTCCTCCTCCTTTGGGGATCTTCCGAGAGGGCAGCATAATTTTGCCCCAGGTTCCCATGAAGTGGGGACTGGGGAAGAGGGACATCCTCTACTCGGGCAACTGAAGTCGGCAAAAATGATGTAGTAGTTGCTGGTGGCGAAGGCAAAATTGGAGAAGAGGGAGATGAAGTTGATGGCATTGAAGGATGAGATGTGGCTGCGGCAAACGCAGTGTTGGTCATTGGTTTCTCATCAATCGAAGACGGCAGGGACCCGATACTTAACCTCACGGTACCGGGCACATCAAACTCCCCCAGATTGTCGAGGCATCATCCTCGGTTGGTGTAGCTAACTCAACAGATTGATCATTCTGTTGAGTTGATGAAGGTCAAAGTCTTTTATGTAGAGAAGCCACATCATTACTCGCTTCTCCATCATCGTCGATCACCACGATTCTTTGCCTTTTATTTGTTTCCTCGGTCGTGGATGAATGTCTTATTATTTGTTGCTTGTTCTCTAGTCGGGGACTTCAAGAAGAAGCACTTGTACCAGAAGCAAGCTCGAAGATACTTGTTCGTGTAAAAGCCTCCTGCAGCAGCCTTGCCGCGTCAGCAGGATTAGCCAAAACGTCCTCCTCGGGGACGACAACTGAGTCCTGGGGTAAGGGGACGAATTTTCTCTATCATCATTGTAAGGGGATGAATTTTCTGACAAGCATATACTATACTTCATCAAAAGCTCAAATAACATTTTACTTTCTGGCTTATTTGCACTGTTCTTATTGCTCCCGGTAGCTCTGTGCCCGGAACTAAGATATCTGCCGTTTATTCCAATTTTAAGGCTAAGTCTTATACTTCTAATTCATCTGTTATTTTTGGATCAAATTAATTCACTTGTCTATAAACCACGTATAAATTCATCTGTGTCGTTTTACGGGTAAACAATTTCCATCCTCCCAAAATTAAGAAAAATATTGTTGTGCCGCTTGTATTTTGGTTACTATTTATGGTTCTGTCTTGCACCATGTGAACTGACGGATTTCTCAGTTATTTTTTATTATCTTAGACTGCTTTGATCATTGAACAATCGAGGTTTTGGTAAGAAAAATATTCTGAAAACCATTTCCAGCAAATAAGTTATTTTCTAGTATTGATTGTCACAAAAAATGTTTAAGTAAAACATTTTCCACAAGAAATGAAAAATGACTTTCCTCACTTTTCGACGAAAGTTATTTTCCTTCACAATTATCTCAAACTCGTAACTTCATGTCACTACTTTAATCAACACTTAATTATTATCAATCTTTAATATTCAAAAATCTCATCGAAGCATTATCCTTTTGTTAATACTATTAACATTCTTTAATAAATATTTTCTTTTTCTCTAAAATATTTCTGACTCTCTAACTGAACATTGCAAACATTTACCTATAAAAAATTCTCTAAAATGATTTTCATCATACCAAACAAACCTTTACCATAAAATATATTTCTAAAAGTCAATTCTTCAATTATATATGTAGTTCGAGTCCAAAAGAGTTGGTTTAATTAGTCATGCCAAAGAAACGAATTTGTTCATG
>AWOL01S0134052.1:0-10816 GCA_000715115.1 Nicotiana otophora
TTGTGAATAGATTTGAAGCTTTCGGAGATAAATTTAAAAGGAAAAGCTGTGGTTGAGTAATTGGTTGGAAATTTGCAAAGCGAGCTAAGTGTTGTGGTTAACCTTGACTTGAGGGAATAGAACCCTTAAATGATTTGTTATGTTAATTGCATGTGAACGACGTATAGGCAAGGTGACGAATGTCTATACGTCGTCAAATTAATTGTTTGCTTGCTTACTTGAAAAATCATAAATTGTTTAAAATCATAAATTAATTATTATAATAATTATTTCTCTTCTATTCTTTACCAAATATTAATTCTTAAATTTCTGTAATAATTGCTACATACTTATTTGAATTATGTGCATTAATTGCTACTTGATATTTAGCATATTAAATATTAAACTATCTATTTTCTCTATGATTTTCATAATAAATTGTTATTTGTCATTGTTTGGTTCATAAATAAATTATAATTATTGTGTGCCTTGATTCTTAATAATTTCTCATTGGTCGTGGTATTTATTGGAGTAGGTTTTATTACATTTTATGAGTTGTTTAAAATTATATTGGGGGAACGGGTTGCACCCCGCAAGGGAAATAAAAGTATATGTATATATTGGGGGATCGAATTACACGCCGTATGTAACGATCCGACTTGTCGTTTTAAGAATTTAAGCCCCGCCTGGCGGCATAAGGCCCTGAGAAGCTTCTTATTATGTGTATTGACTTGCGTGCATGGTTGAATTCAGTTACCGGATGATTTGGAGTGATTTAGGAGACTTGGTCCCCAAAACGGAAGCTTAACTCTTAGAATTTTTACCGTAGTTGGAATTGTGTGAAGACGACTCCGGAATAGAATTTTGATGATGTCAATAGCTTCGTATGGTGATTATGGACTTAGGAGCGTGTCCGGAAAATTATTTGGAGGTCCTTAGAGGAATTTGGCTTGAAATGGCGAAAGATGAATTTTTGAGAAGTTTGACCAGGGGGTTGACTTTTTTATATCGGGGCCGGAATCCGATTCTGGAAATTGGAATAGCTTCTTTATGTCAATTATGACTTGTGTGTAAAATTTGAAGTCATTCCATATTGGTTTGATGTGTTTCGGCACAAGATATAGAATTTGAAATTTTAAAGTTCATTAGGCTTGAATTGGGGTATGATTCGTGGCTTTGATTTTGTTTGATGTGATTTGAGGCCTCGAGCAGGTTTGTGTTATGTATTGGGACTGGTTGGTACGATTGGACGGGGTCCCGGGGGCCTCGGGTTTGATTCGGGGTGGTTCCGGACCAAGTTTGGGTGTTTTGATGTTGCTGGTTGCTGGTTCTGGTGTTGTTCTTCGCGTTCGCGAAGAAGGATTTTGCTGTTAGGACTTTGTTCTTCGTGTTCGCGAAGAGGTTCTCGCTTTCGCGAAGAAGGAAACTTTGTTGTTCGTCGTCTAATTTTGGAGGCTGATATCTCGCAATCTATAAGGAATTTGGAGATGATCCAAAAATAAAAGTTGTAGCCCTTTGTGTCTAGTTTTCATAAAGGTAAACCATTTTTCATTTGGAGTTATTTACAAAAGGTTATGGTAGATAAACTATAAGCTGTCCGGAAAGAGTTTGGAAATCTCTGTTGCACAAATGAAAGTTATAGCTCTTGGAATCTAGGTTTTGGAAAGTTAAACTATTCATCATTTGGAGTTTTATACAAAACGTTATGACTATTATACTAGAGGCTGTCTGAGAAGAGTTTGAAAATGACTTTTGAAGAATTTGTTCTCCGCGAACGCGAGGGGAGTCTCGCGAACGCGAAGAACAAACCCCTGGGCAGTAGAATAAAGTCCAAATTCGTGTCATTCTTCCATGTTTGGACCAAGGAAGCTTGGGTGAAGCGATATTTCGAGAGTTTTTCAAGGAAAACATTGGGGTAAGAATTCCTAACTTGATTTTGGTTAAATTACATGAATCTATTGTTGTTTTTATCACTAAATTAGTGAATTGGGTTAAAACTTTTAGAAAATCCTCTTAGTTTAAATTTAAAATTTGGAGGTCGATTTGTTATTGGAATTCGATAAAATTGATATGGTTGAACTCGTATCGAAATGGGTGTTCGGATTTCATGAAAATTATATCGGGTTCCGAGGGGCGAGCCCCGCATTGACGTTTGTTGACTTTTTGGAATAAGTTTTTAAGTCGACGTATTATTATCCGGAATTATTTTCGATGAATTTTAATGAAGTTATACAATTAATTTGGATAGATTTGAGTTGTCCGGAGGTCAATTCAAGCAAGAAGGCTATTTTGGAATATCGGCCTAACTTCAAAAATGTAAGTGTCTTGCTTAACCTCGAGTGGGGGAATTACCCCTTAGGCATCGAGTCTTATGTGTCATTTGTGAAATGTGAAAAGCCGTGTACGCGAGGTGACGATTACGTACTCGGCTTATATATGTAAATTTTATTAATTTAAAGTTCTGAGCATATTGTATGGTAAATTGGGTAATTGTTGGTATATATTTAGTCATCTAATTGTCGCGCCTAAATCCTTGTTGTTGTTGAATTTGTTGTTATATGACAATTTGATGTGATTGTTACTTGATTATTTATGTAATTCCGTGAATTTGTTGGTTTGATAATTATTAGAATTTAATTTCATTATGGATTTTCCCTCTACAAATAATTAATTAAATGAGCTTAAGAAGAGGTGTTTATATAATTATTGAAAATTTGAATTTAATGAATACTTTGCTTTATGTTGAGTAATTTCTATCTCTATTGATTATTTTTTGGTGTTGTGCATATTGTGTGGAGCTTTTGGCTATTTATTGTGAAATTAATTGACTTGGTTGTAGCTTTAGAATTTGGTTGTGGCCATTGGGCAAATTGTGATATGAATTGATTTTGTTATGTTGCTGTGATAATTGTCTGTGTAAATTGTTGTATTGTGTGAGTTGTTATTTTGGGAAGATAAGGGTGGCATTTCACCATTGACATTGTGTGGTTATAAGGGTGGCATTTCACTGTTGTGTTTGTTGGAATATTGTCTGAGCGGAGCGATAAGGGTGGCTATAGGAGCGATAAGGGTGGTAATAGGAGCGATAAGGGTGGCTATTGGTATTGTCTGGGCAGAGCGATTAGGGTGACTATAGGAGTGATAAGGATGACAATAGGAGCGATAAGGGTGGCTATTGTCACGGACGATATGTGATGATGTGGGGTTGTGGTGTTGATAATTTTCATGTGATGTTGTGATTTTCTTGTATTTATTTTTATACCTTGTGCAATTTGTCTTGTTGTTGGTAAATTGATAAAAATTTGATTTATGTTGAAATTGAGAGCCTGTGGCTATTGCCAGGCGGTTTATTAAATGAAATGTGGGCACGAGGTGCCTTGAGTAAATAATGAGGATATTTGGCACGTGAATTGTCCGTGCAGTTGTGATATGAAATGTGGGCACGAGGTGCTGTGATGAAATGATAATGATAATTGGCATGCGAATTTTCCGTGCAGTTGAGATATGAAATGAGGACACGAAGTTCCGGGGAAATATGATGATTTAATTATGGGCACGAGGTGCCGGGGAAATATGATGATTTAATTATGGGCATGAGGTGTCGTGGAAATATGAAAAAGGGGCGAGACCCGTAGTTTTATGATTATGAAATGAGGTGTCACATGATGACTTTTTAATTCAAAGAATTATATTCAAAATATTTATTTTGAAAGATGTTTACTTAGAAAGTATTATATGAAAGAATTATATTTGACAGATATTTATTTGAGTAAATTATATTTGAAAAGATTTATTGAAAGAATTATATTTGAAAAATAATTATTTGAGAAAATTATATTTGAAAGAGAGTTATCTGGAAGAATTATATGGGAAAGACATTTATTTGAAGGACTTGATTTAATTGAGTGTAATTGTGTTTATTAATTATTGAGTAATATTAATGGTATTCTTGTTGTCTGTTGTGCATATCACTGATTGTTTTATCCTGCCCTTATTATTATTTGTCTTCTATTATTTTGTATATTATATTGCACATGTTATTAGACTAGTGAGTGTCTTGACTGTACCTCGTCTCTACTCCATTGAGGTTAGTCTTGATACTTACTGGGTACCGACCGTGGTGTACTCATACTACACTTCTTCACATTTTTGTGCAGAGCCAGGTATTAGAGACATCGGACTTGAGAAGAGTTAAAGCGGGATCGTAAGGATTCAAGTTAGAGCTGCTTGGTCGTCGCAGTCCCTTAGAGTCTTTTCATTTCATTGTACTGTTAATTTTAATCAAACAATATTATATATTCGGTCCTCGTGATCATTCCTTGCATTCATATTTGTTCTGCTGTTAGTTTTAGTTACTTATTTAATTAAAAAAAAAGGCTCCAAAAATGTAATTGAAATCGTCTTACCTAGTCTTAGAGACTAGGTGCCATCACGACATCTGTGGTGGAATTTTTGGGTCGTGACACCGCAATAGACTTATTTAAAAGTCAATATTGGGGGATCGGATTGCACGCCGCAACAGACTTATTTAAAAGTCTATATATATACTTGATTGAAATAAATATATAACAAACCTGATTAAAAGGAATATATTGAGAGAGTGGGTTGCACGCTGCAATAGAATTAAATGTGAATATATTGTGAGAGCGGGTTGCACGCTGCAACAGAATTGGGTGAGATAATAATGGATTATGACTTCTGAGTTAGCTTCAATTATTATAAATGAGTTACCTGATTTATTTCTATTATTTGTTGTTGTTGTTGTTGTTATTAATATTGCGTACATGTTAATGTAAGTGAACCGCCTTAGCCTCGTTACTACTTCGTCGAGATTAGGCTCAACACTTACCAGTACATGAGGTCGGTCGTACTGATACTATACTCTGCACTTCTTGTATAGATTTTGGAGTTGGTCCCAGCGGCGTGCCATAGACTTGCTCGGATTTCAGCTACTCAGAGGAGACTTGAGGTATAACTGTATGGCGTCCGTAGTTCTGAAGTCCCCGTCTATTTTACTTTAGCTGTGTGTTTATTTTCAGACAACTTTATTTTATTTAGACCTTTATTTGTATTTATTCTAGAAGCTCGTGTACTTGTGACACTAATTCTGGGGGTGGTATTTAGACACCGTTGTTTTTATGGATTATTTCACTATGTTTCAAACTTTGCTTCCGCTTTTGTTTCCTTGATTATTAATAATTTAAAAATAGTTTAACAATTGGTTTATATTATTCTAACATTGGCTTGCCTAGCAAGTGAAATGTTAGGCGCCATCACAGTCCGAAGGAGGGAATTTCAAGTCGTGATAATAATGCACCTAACTCATCCACGGTTGCAGAAATATTTGTAAACACCAACTATAATAAACAAAAAAGTCAAAAATGCTGCATAAATATTGTATATCAAGCATCATACAATGAATATTATTATGCATAGAAATGTGTATCATTGTGTTTTGTGTAAATCTAAAAATATCACAATAACTTTAGCATATGTACAAATTACTTAAAGTGCAAATATAAATTTAACAATGTTACTTTGTTCCTTGATTCTCCCAACATGTCTTTGCATAATTTCTCAAAGGTAGGCCTTTCTGTTACATTCCAATTTAGGATCCATGGCACTCGACTTGTAATACGAGTGGCAATATTGGATCTACTTCAGAACAACACTCATTAATTCAAATCTGCAATGCAAGTGGTAAACCGCCAAACCTATGAAACTTCTTTATGAATCTAAACTTATTTCTCACCGAACTAATCAAAGCTTGAATACAACATTCCCCCACGGAAATTGCTTTTATTCCCCACTATCAATCAAATAAAAATCCTAGTTACTTACGAATGATCTTTTACTAATTGTGGAAAATAAGAAGGTGTATATAAAGTACAATAATGAATTCTTTAGAGCATCATTATCGGACTACCATCTCTTTGCCATAAAATAATCAATAAGGTCATCCTTTGATACTCTATCATGATCGGAAAAGTAGGCATCCTTGAGCCTATTTGATCCACTATAAGCTTCCTCATCGTTGACCTCACCAACACACCTTAGACTAGATATAATTTCAAATTCTCTAATCCCAAAACACTGGGTACTATGATTGATCTTGACGTAAAAATCATAATCACTATCTTGAAACAACTCCCTTGACATTAAGAACCGTATGACTTGATTCTGAACAATAACGAGAGGCAAATCGAGGAAATAGCCGAAACAAGTTTTCCTAAACATTTGAATCTGCTCATCCGTTAATTTTGACTTTAACTCATCAATAACCTCAACATTAGCATGTGAGCTCCAACGAGAAGTGGATAATTTTGTATCCAATGCGACATAAAAAATCCTATTTTTATATTAAAAAAATATTAATTATACTAAGCCATATATGTAGAAAGTGAATATCATTAAATTTGCCGCAACTATACATCTTTAGATAGAATAGTTCAATACTTTTTCATAAATCTCAAAGCTGCTGCATTTAAACAGATATACATAACCTAGTTTATGATATACATGTTATTTATAGCATGACACAAAATAGTTCATTATGAAGCTAAAACACCCAAAGTCATTATGTAAACACGATATGAAGATAACTATGCGAAAGGTGTAACATCCACTCAAGTACTAATACGGGCAAATTCATTTTTTCTATTCTTATTGAAAATTCAAAAGAATTAACAAGAACTGGTAGTAAAAAAATGGTGCCCAACCTTTTAACTCAACTTCTATATTCACATAACATCTAAGTATACATTAAGCAAGGATGTTAATGCTCAAATACGCTTTACACGAAACCACAACTTTAGCTGATAACTTTATTTAAGCAGTAGGAACGATCCCGGTCTAATTCTTCAAGTAGTACCCAACAAAGAAAAGAACTATAGCTAACACTATGTAAAGGATAAATAGGATAAAATACATTAAATCAATTGAGATTAAAAAATAACTTCAAAGGATGTTTATCACATTGAACTTCCTCCGTGCTAACGCGTTTTCTCTTTTTGGGTTTAACAACAATTTTTTGTTGTATACCAGACGCATTTGTGATTTTTTTTTACTTTGTATTTTGTATATATTGCATCAACCCATTTTTTCCTCTGATTGTCCTTTCGAACGGCTATTGCATGTGGTGAGTTCGACCCCTTTAACACCATAACTTCGAAATCAGAGTCATAATCAACACGAAGAGATGAAAATTTGAACACTGTTGCTTTACATTTTAATTTCTTAGCGGTTGAATTTTTACCCATCTTTCAACTTGGCAAGAATGCTGATATTGTCGTCAAAATTCTACAAAAGACTCTTGATTTAGAGAAATAGTTAAGAAAAAGATTAAGAAGAAACCATAAGAGAGTATTTATCAGAGAAAAATAGAGAGATTTGGGGGATTTAAAAAATATTGGAAGATAGAGAAGAGTGGCGTTAAAGAAGGAGAGAGTGGGGATGTGCTGAACGTTACTTTTAATTTTGAATAAAAATAAATATGACTATGATATACCAATTAAAAGAAAGAAAAACTTAAAGTTGGGCTATAGAGTGCCAATATCTAAAGCTAGGGCTTTTTTATGGCAATTCTCTTAATAGGTTGTTATACCATGCTATTGTTTTATTTTGTACACTATATTTTTCAACCTAGTACGTGTGATGACCCAAAAGGTCATCTTATATTTTGGAACTCGATTCTGCCCTCTTAAGCTTTAAAAATCTCATTTTTATCCTCCTCGATTTACGCGCATAGCCCGGGCATGTTTCTGTATAGCTTTTATGTTAAAAATTGATGAAAATAAGAATTTATACCTTAAAAGTTGATTTTATTTGACTTCGGCCAATAATTTTGGTAAACAGGCCCAAATCTGTATTTTGACGGTCCCGGTGGATCCGTATAGAATTATGGGACCTAGGCGTATGCCCAGAATCGAATTCGGAGGTCCTAACTTGAGTTATGAATTTTTGATGAAAATTAAAAGTATGAAAATTAATTATTTTTAAGAATTAATTGATGTTTAGCATTGTTAGTACCGGGTCCGTATTCTGGTTCCGGAGCCCGGTACAGGTTTATTATGATATTTAAGACTTCTCTGTGAAATTTGATGAGAAACAGAGTTGATTTGACGTTATTCGGACGTCTAGTTGAGAATATAGAAATTTTAAAGTGTTCTTGAGAATTTCATTTGATTTGGTGCTAAATTCGTAGTTCTAGGTATTATTTTGGCGATTGGATCGCACGAGCAAGTTCGTATGATATTTTTAGACTTATGTGCATGTTTGGTTTGAAGCCCTGAGGGCTCGAGTGAGTTTTGGATAGGCCACAGGATGTTTTGGACTTTGGAAAATCTGATTTTTTGCAGATTCTGGTGTCTGGCATATCCTTCTTCGCGTTCGCGAAGGTCCTCTCATGAACGTGAAGAGTAAACTGATGAGGCCGGAATTTCTTCTTCGTAAACGCGAAGGCTTGGTCGTGAATGCAAAGCGATGGGGGCATTATCCTTCGCGAACGTGTAGTGTTAGGCACTGGGAGGGGGGGGGGAGAGTCAGCCTTTTCTTCATCGCGAACGCGAAGACCAGGGGGTAGCCTACACGAATGCGAACACTATCTTGCAAACGCAAAGGCTTAGCAGCCAATGCTCTTCGCGAACATGATAGTGGCCTCGCGAACGAGATGCACACTGTCGCCCAACACTTAACAGAATCCAAACACGGGTTTAAGCCATTTCTTCAGCATGTTTCAAGAACCAAACGGGTAGAGGTGATTTTCAAGAGTCATTTTCTTCCCCAAAGTGTTGGTAAGTGATTCTAAACTATTTTCTTTCAATTACCCATTACATTTTATGAATTATCAACCTAAACTCTAGAGTTTTCATGGTAGAATTAGGGGTTAAGGTAGAAACTAGGGATTTCGGAAATTTGGTGATTTAGACCTCAATTTGAGGTCGGATTCCAAAACCAATTATATATATGGGCTTGGGAGTGAATGAATAAATGGATTTTGATCCGAACCTCGGGTTTTGACCAAGCGGGCCAAGGATTGATTATTCGACTTTTTGAAGAAAAATTTGGAAAATTTAATTTATGCAAAATAATTGATTCCTTTAGCAATATTAGACATTATTGAGTCATTTTTTAATAGATACGAAGTTTGGAGGTGAATTCTAAAGGAAAAGCTATGATTGAGAATTAAGTAGCCTTCTGAGCAAGGTAAGTGTTATGTCTAATCCTGACTTTTGAGAATTAGGAACCTTAGATTATTTGCTATGTAAAATTCATGTGAGAGGCGTATATGTGAGGGGACTAGTACTTATGCGTCGCCAATTTATATGTTTTTCATATTTCTCTGTTTTTCTTGTATTGTCTCTTTCCTATGCCTAATTTCTACGTGTTATACTAGTGTTGTTAAATTTATCGTTCTTATCATATTTACTGATTTTCTGGTGATAATTGAGTATTTATTTCAAAGCTGAGATTGATATTGTACAACCAAATATTGAAGTAAGGTTTGTACTTGTTATTCTACCTCTCTGTTGTTATTTATGCATTACATTATGGTAAGGGAGAGTGTTAATGCACGAAGGGTGATGCCGTACCATATTGTGAGTGTTAATGCATGAAGGGTGATGTCGTGCCATATTGTGAGTGTTAATACACGAAGGGTGATGTCGTGCCATANTGCACGAAGGGTGATGCTGTGCCATTTCTATTGATTTTATGATGAGATTGAGAGTAAAAGGACGAAGGGTGATGTCGTGCATTTTTTCTTTACTGTATTCACTATTCCTGCCGATTCATGGTATATTGACTGCTCCGGTGATCATTCTGTTGTAATTCTTTATATTGAATTCCCCTCAGAATGTTCCTCTCCCGATATTTCCTGTTTAGTTCTTCATTTCTGTTATTTGTATATACACTATTAAATTGTACAAGTTGATTTATAGGTGCCTTGCCTTAGCCTCGTCACTACTTCGTCGAGGTTAGGCTCGACACTTACCAATACATGGGGTCGGTTGTACTGATACTGCACTCTGTACTTTCCGTGCAGATTTTGGTACCGACTCGGGTTGATCGAGATTCTGCTATTGGATCGCTATCCGGAGACTCAAGGCATATCTGTCGGCGTTCACAGACCTTGAAGTCCTCGTCTATCTTTTCTGTTATACTATTTCTTTCATTCAGAGAGTTGTATTTCTTTCAGATTATTACTTGTTGTAAAATTCTAGAATGGTCGTGAATTTTGACTCCAGATCCGGATGGTAGTAATTAATACAGTATATATATTATTCCGCACTTACTATATTTTATCTTAGTTAATTATTGTTATTTACTGAAAGGAAATAAGGAATTGGTTTAATTATTCTCTAACGTTGGCTTGCCTAGAAAGTGAAATGTTAGGCGCCATCACATTCCCGTCAGTGGAAATTTTGGGTCATGACAGTTGGTATCAGAGCACTAGGTTGCCTAGGTCTCACGATTCACGAGCAAGCTTAGAAGAGTCTGGAGGATCGGCACGGAGACGTCTGTGCTTATCTTCCAGAGGCTATGAAGTTTAGGAACAAGTTTTACTTCTATTCTTCTATGTCGTGCGATTCTGTTTCTTCAGCTGAGAACACGTACCGCTTCCTCAGCTGAGCAGCAGCTAGAGCCTCCAATGGCAGATCCTACGCGGGGAAGAGGTCGAGGCCAAGGCCATGCCAGAGGCCGAGGCAGGGGCAGGGTTCGGCCTAGAGCCCGAGCAGCATCCCCTGTAGTGGAGCCTCAAATAGAGCTTGAGGAGGAAGTTCCAGCCCAGACTGTTCCTGCCGGACCAGCTCAGGTTTCGGAGGGGTTCATTGCCACC
>AWOL01S0134085.1:0-13284 GCA_000715115.1 Nicotiana otophora
CAACTGTCGTGATGGCGCCTATCGTGGAACTAGGCCAGCCTCAACTCAACAACCCCAACACCAACAATAATAAAATTAAAAACGTTAACGGAAGCATTTAACATTAAAGAAATACGGTTTGAAATATAAGAAAATCCCAAAGTGATACAATCCAGCCTAAAACCAGGGTGTCACTGTACATGAGTGTCTAGATCGGAAATGCACTCTGCTACAGTATCTAGAGATATAAAGTGAAAGTACGACAAAGATAAAGAAGGAGAGTCAAGGCCCGCGAACGCAGTGCAGCTACCTTGATAGTCTCCAAAACTCTAGGATCCTCAATCAGCAACCGCCGCTACGATCGATATTGCCTGGATCTGCACACGAGGTGCAGGGAGTAACGTGAGTACACCAACTCAGTAAGTAACAAGTACAAATATTGGACTGAAAGGTAGTGACGAACTCAACCTCAACAGGTATAACAGAAATAAATGTGCAGAAACGTAGGCATATTTTCAAGTCAAATATACAACTCAAACAGTAAAGGAAATACAAATCTGAACAGTGTAAGGTATACAACTCAGCTATCTCTACATGCCAATGCACAAACTGTATGAAATGCACCATGTGCTCCACTCTCGAGTATTCAATCACTCGGTACTATATATGGCCATCCGGCCCAGGGAAATCCATTCCGGAACATATACAACACTAACTATAAGTCACTAGTATTGAGGGAAAAGGGCAATACAACCCTGTGGAGAAATCCATCTCCATGTATCAAGTACTTCAGACAAATCCATGTCCAGGGAAAATCCATCTCTCAATAATATCATACGTGCTCACTGGGGGTGTGTTACAGACTTCGGAGGGGCTCCTACAGCCCAAGCGCTATCATAATCATCAATATAACCATTACGGTGTGCAGCCCGATCCCATAACTATCACTCATAACCAGGCACTCGGCCTCACTTAGTCATCAACATCTCCAGTCTTACCACGGGCTCACAATGTCATGAAAATAACCCGGAACAATGATATGATGAATCAATAAATAATAGAGTCTGAGATATAATATAAAAAATGCATGATCATGACTGAGTATGGAATAGTAAATGAAACTAGTGAGATGACAGCAATAAACGACCGCTAAGGGTCCAACCAATCCCGGCACAAAGCCTAAACATGATATCTAGCACGATCTATAGCTCAACTACTTTATCACCTGATGAAAACATGGAGATCAACAGTATAGAGTCACTAAACGGTGCCATGGGATCACCCAGGTCACAATTCTCACGGTGCACACCCGCACACCCGTCACTTGGCATGTGCGTCACCTCAATACCAATCACATAGCATATACTTTGGGGTCTTGAACCCTCAGAATCAAGTTTGAAAATGTTACTTACCTCAAACCAAGCAAAGTCCTACTCCGGAATACCCTTGCCTCTCAATTCGGCCTCCGAACGTCTCGAATCTAGCCACAAGTAATACAATACGATCAATATAGTCTAAAAGAATCAATTCCACAAGAAAAATACCAAATTATAACCAGGCACTCGGCCTCACTTAGTCATCAACCTCTCCAGTCTCACCACGGGCTCACAATGTCATGAAAACA
The DNA here is from genome assembly GCA_000715115.1 of Nicotiana otophora. Lineage (NCBI taxonomy): Eukaryota > Viridiplantae > Streptophyta > Magnoliopsida > Solanales > Solanaceae > Nicotiana > Nicotiana otophora. The sequence goes on from AWOL01S0134085.1 coordinate 1,604, forward strand.
ACCCGGAACAATGATATGATGAATCAATAAATAATAGAGTCCGGGATATAATATAAAAAATGCATGATCATGACTGAGTATGGAATAGTAAATGAAACTAGTGAGATGACAGCAATAAACGACCGCTAAGGGTCCAACCAATCCCGGCACAAAGCCTAAACATGATATCTAGCACGATCTACTGCTCAACTACTTTATCACCTAATGAAAACATGGATATCAACAGGATAGAGTCACTAAACGGTGCCATGGGATCACCCAGGTCACAATTCTCACGGTGCACGCCCGCACGCCCGTCACTTGGCATGTGCGTCACCTCAATACCAATCACATAGCATATCATTTGGGGTCTTGAACCCTCAGAATCAAGTTTGAAAATGTTACTTACCTCAAACCAAGCAAAGTCCTACTCCGTAATGCCATTGCCTCTCAATTCAGCCTCCGAACGTCTCGAATCTAGCCACAAGTAATACAATACGATCAATATAGGCTAAAGGAATCAATTCCACAAGAAAAATACCAAATTATAGCCAACATCCGAAAACGGCTCAAACCCGGCCCCAGGGCCCATGTCTCGGAATCCAACAAAAATCACAAAATTCGAAAGCCCATTCACTTACGAGTCTAGTCATACCAAATTTACCAAAATCCGACAACAAAATCCCCTTCAAAACCTCAAAATTCCATCTCAAGAACTCTTCCACTTTTTCCCCAATTGTTCACCCCAAATCACAATTTAGATGATAAAAATCAAGATATAATCATGGAATTTAACCAAAAACAAGTGAGAAACACTTACCCCAATCAACTCCGCGAAAATCCCTTCAAGAATCGCCCAAAACTGTGATCTCTAGCTCAAAATAAGAAAAATGAGCTCAAACCCTCGATTTTGAATTTAACACTGTCTGCCCAGACTTCCTTCTTCGCGAACGTGACCATCCTCTCGCGTTCGCGTAGACCAACTTGACTGCCTCTCCACTTTACTCTTTGCGAAGGCGACACATTCCTCGCGAACGTGATGCTTTACTAGCTCAGACCTTCGCGAACGCGACCACCACCTCGCGAATGTGTAGAACAAGGACCTGGGGTCCCCAACTGCCTCACTCCTCTTCGCGAACGCGACCCTACTCTCTCATTCGCGATGCACACGCAGACCACACCTTCGCGTTCGCTGCTTCCCCTTCGCGAACACGAAGAATAAAATCTTACCACTCAGAAAACACTCTTCGCGAACGCGAGGGCCCACTCGCGAACGCGAAAGAGGAAACCGGAAGAATGCAGCAGTATATATCAGCAATCTCACCAAGGCCAAAAATGATCCGTTACCCACCCGAAATTTACCCTAGGCCCTCGGGACCTCAACCAAATATACCAATGCGTCCCATAACATCATACGAACTTAGTCGAACCTTCAAATCACCTTCAACAACACCAAAAATACAAATTACACACGGATTCAAGCCTAATGAACTTAAAAATTTCCGAATTCCACAAACGACGCTGAAACCTACCAAACCACGTCCGAATGACCTCGAATTTTGCACACAAGTCAGAAATGACACCATGAACCTACTCCAACTTCCAAAAATCCAATCCAACCCCGATATCAAAATTTCCACTACCGGCCAAAATTGCCAAAATTCTAACTTTCGCCAATTCAAGCCTAATTCTACCACGGACCTCCAAATCACATTCCAGACGCGCTCCTAATTCCGAAATCACCTAACGGAGCTAACAGAACCATCAAAATTCAAATCCAATGTCGTTTACACATAAGTCAACTTCCGGTCAACCTTTCCAACTTAAGCTTTCAATTAAGAGACTATGTGTCTCAATTCACTCCGAAACCGAACCAACTAACCCGGTATATCACAACATAGATGAAGAACATAAAAAGAAGCAGAAATGGGGAAAACAGAGCTATAACTCTCAAAACAGCCGGTCAGGGCGTTACATCCTCCCCCTCTTAAACAAGCGTTCGTCCTTGAACGAGTCTAGAAATATACCTGGAGCCTCAAATAGGTGTGGATATCTGCTATGCATCTCCCGCTCGGTCTCCCAGGTGGCCTCCTCCACAGGCTGACCTCTCTACTGCACCTTTACTGAAGCTATATCCTTTCACCTCAACTTCCGAACTTGCCGCTCCAAAATGGCCATCGGCTCCACATCATAAGTCATATCACTATCCAATTGAACCGTGTTGTATTCCAAAACATGGGACGGATCACCAATATACTTCTGGAGCATAGAAACGTGAAACACTGGATGTACACTGGACAAGCTAGGTGGCAAGGCAATCTTATAAGCCACCTCCCATATCCTATGAAGCACTTCAAAAGGCCCAATGAACCAAGGGCTCAACTTGCCCCTCTTCCCAAACCTCATAACACCCTTCATGGGTGATACCTTCAGCAAAACCTTCTCTCCGACCATGAAAGTCACATCACGAACCTTCCTGTCCGAATAGCTCTTCTACGTAGATTGTGCCGTACGAAACCGCTCCTAAATCAATTTCACCTTGTCTAATGCATCCTGGACCAAGTCTGTACCCAAGATCCTAGCCTCACTCGGCTTAAACCATCCCACTGGAGATCTACACCTCCTCCCACATAAAGCCTCATACAGAGCCATCTGAATGCTCGACTGATAACTATTGTTATATGCAAACTACGCGAGCGGCGGAAACTGGTCCCATGAACCCCCAAAATTGATGACGCAAGAGCGTAGCATGTCCTCCAATATCTGAATAGTGCGCTCAGACTGTCCGTCCGTCTGAGGGTGAAAGGTTGTGCTCAACTCAACCTGAGTACCCAACTCTCGCTGCACGGCCCTCCAAAACTGCGATGTAAGCTGAATGCCCCTATCTGAAATGATGGAAATTGGGACACCATGCAGGCGAATAAGCTCTCGGATGTAAATCTCAGCCAACCGCTCTGAAGAGTAAGTGGTACCAACTAGAATGAAGTGCGCGGACTTGGTCAGTCAATCTACAATAACCCAAATAGTATCGAACTTCCTCAAAGTCCGTGGGAGCCCAACTACGAAGTCCATGGTGATACGCTCCCACTTCCACTCTGGGATATCTAACCTCTGAAGCAAACCACTTGGTCTCTGATGTTCATACTTAACCTGCTGACAGTTGAGACACCGAGCCACAAACCCAACTATATCATTCTTCATCCACCTCCACCAATAGTGTTGCCTCAAATCTTGGTACATCTTCGCGGCACCCGGATGGATGGAATACCGCGAGCGGTGGGCCTCCTCAAGAATCAACTCCCGAAGCCCATCCACATTGGGTACACATAACCGGCCCTACATCCTCAACACGCCATTATTACCAATAGTCACATCTCTAGCATCACCTTGCTGAACCCTATCCTGAAGAACGAGTAGGTGGGGGTCATCATACCGACGCTCCCTGATACAGTCATAAAGAGAAGACCTGGAGACCACACAAGCCAATACCCGACTCGGCTCCAAAATATTCAATCTGACAAGCTGGCCAGCTAAGGCCTGAACATCCAATGCCAAAGGTCTCTCTGCTGCTGGAAGATATACTAAACTCCCCAAACTCTCTACCCGGCGACTCAAAGCATCGGCCACCTCATTGGCCTTCCCCGGATGGTACAGAATAGTGATATCATAGTCCTTGAGAAGCTCAAACCATCTCCGCTAGCGCAAGTAAAGATCATTCTGCTTGAATAGGTGCTGCAAACTCCGGTGATCAGTATAGATCTCACAATGAACCTCATACAAATAGTGCTGCCAAATCTTTAAGGCATGTAAAATAGCTGCTAACTCAAGGTCATGGACATGATAATTCTTCTCATGAGTCTTCAACTGGCGCGAGGCATATGCAATCACCTTACTCTCCTGCATCAGAACACATCTAATACCTACCCTCGAAGCATCACAATACACGGTGTAAGAACCTGAAGCTGACGGTAGAACTAGAACTGGAGTTGTGGTCAAAGCAGTCTTGAGCTTCTGGAAGCTTTCCTCACACTCATACGACCACCTGAATGGAGCACCCTTTTGTGTCAATTTGGTCAAGGGAGATGCAATAGATGAAAATTCCTCCACAAAGCGACGGTAATAGCCCGTCAAACCAAGGAAGCTCCTAATCTTCATGGCTGAGGACGGTCTAGGCCAACTCTGCACCGCTTCTATCTTCTTTTGGATCCACCTGAATACCCTCACTGGACACCACGTGCCCCAAGAATGCTACTGAACCGAGCCAAAACTCACACTTGGAGAACTTTGCATAAAGCTTCTCCTCCCTCAATCTCTGTTATACAATCCTCAAATGCTGAGCATGCTCCTTTTGGCTACGAGAGTACACCAGGATGTCATTAATGAATACAATAACGAATGAGTCCAAATAGGGCTGGAATACACTGTTCATCAAATGCATGAACGTTGTTGGGGCATTGGTCAGCCCAAAAGACATCACTAAGAACTCATAATGGCCATATCGGGTCCTGAAAGTTGTCTTAAGAATATCCGAATCCCGAATCTTCAGCTGGTGATACCCAGACCTCAAATCGATCTTGGAGAACACCCTCGCTCCCTAAAGCTAGTCAAACAGATCATTAATACGAGGCAAAGGATACTTGTTCTTGACTGTGACCTTATTTAACTGCCTGTAATCAATGCACATGCTCATGGAACCATCCTTCTTCTTCACAAATAGGGCCGGTGCACCTCAAGGTGACACACTAGGCCGAATAAACCCCTTATCAAGGAGTTCCTAAAGCTGTCCTTTCAACTCCTTCAACTCCGTCGGTGCCATACGATACGGTGGGATAGAAATGGAGTGAGTGCCCGGCACCAAATCAATACCAAAGTCAATATCCCTGTCAGGCGGCATGCACGGCATGTCTGCAGGAAACACATCTGGAAAATCATGTACCACCAGAATAGAATCAATGGTAGGGGTCTCTGCACTAACATCCCTCACAAAAGCCAAATAGGATAGACAACCCTTCTCAACCATACGCTGAGCCTTCAAATATAAAATCACCCTACTAGGTACATAATCTATAGAACCGCTCCGCTCAACCCTTGGAAACCCTGGCATCGCCAACGCACGGTCTTAGCGTGATAATCTAGAACAATATGTCATGGAGATCAAAATCAACCATACTGAGCAGTAAAAGGTACACTCGGGTCTCCAGACCCCCAATAGTCACCTTACAGGACCGATATACGCGATCCACAATAACAATATCGCCCACAGGAGTAGATACATGAATAGATGAGACTAAGGACTCACGGGGCATGTCCAGATAATGAGCAAAATATGACGACACATATGAATATGTGGAACCAGGGTCAAATAATACAGAAGCATCTCGATGACATACGGAGATAATACATGTGATCACTGTGTCTGAAGCAATGGCATCTGGTCTAGCAGGGAATGCATAGAAACGGGCCTGACTACCGCCTGATCGGCCTCCTCCTCTAGGGCGACCCCTAGCTGACTGAGCTCTACCCCGAGCTGGCTGGACGGTTGGTGAAGTAACTGGTGCTGAAGTCGAAGGCTGACTCCTCTGCTGAGATGAACCTCCCGTAAGGTAGGGATAGTACCTCTTGATGTGACCCAAATCTCCACACTCAAAGCAACCTCTACCGGCCACTGGCGGTGGAGACTGAAGGGAGCCCTGAGCACCGGGATACCCGCTAGAAGGCCCCTACATAGATGAACCCTAAGCTGATGGTGCATGAGACGAACTCTGAGTTGGAAAGGAACTGAGAGATGAGTGGCCCTGTTGAGAACTGTGAGAACCAAGGCCAGATGATGCAACACAGTGAACTGGGCAGGCCGTCTGAGCATGCCTGTAAGGACGACCTCTGCCATGGTAAACCCCCAGAAGGAACACCACTAAATCCCCCCTGTCCATGAGGCCTTTTGGCCTCCCTCTCGACCCGCTCCTGACTGCGAACCATCTCAATCTGCCGAGCAATGTCGACAACCTCATCAAAAGTAGAACCAAACACTCTCTCTCTGATCATAAGCAATCGCAGCTTACAAGTGAGGCCATCTATAAACCTCATGATCTTCTCCCTGTCTGTGGGAACCAACCAGATAGCATGACGGACCAACTTCGAGTATCACATCTCATACTGTGTCACAGACATATCACCCTAACGAAGCTGCTCAAACTGTTTGCGCAACTCCTCTTTGCTAGACTGAGGCACGAACTTCTCCAGAAAGATAAAGGAGAATTGCTGCCAAGTAAGGAGTACTGCGCCGAACGGCCTACGCCTCTCGTAAGCCTCCTACCAACTGAAGGAAGCCCCAGAGAACTGGAAAGTAGTGAATGAGACCCTACTGGTCTAAAGAATTCCTACTATGGAGTATCTTCTGACACCTATCCAAGAAACCTTGTGCATCCTCACCCTCTGCACCACTGAAAGATGGAGGCTGGAGTCTCCCAAAACTCTCCAATCTACACTGCTCATCCTCATGCATAGCAGGAACCACATAGTCCTGAGCAGCTACAATCGACTGGTCCGGTGGCGCCCTCGGTGTCTAGAATCCTTGTACCACCTGCTCTGGTGTGCGGGCAGCAGGAGTCTGAGCACCTCCCCCGGCCTGATAAGTGGCTGCTACGGCTGGAACAGAGACCGCCTGAGCAAGACTGGTACACGCTGTTAAAATCTGAGCTAAGGCCTCCTGAAGGCCTGGAATCACAGTAGGCACAGGTGGTGCCTGAGCTGGTGCATCAACAACTGGAATCTGGTCCTGATCTAGGCAACTGATGGATCTGCAGGTATTGCCCTAGCTGCTGTGCGGGATGCACCTCTGTCCCTACCGCGGCCTCTACCGCACCCTCGACCTCTCGTGGCCCTGGCTGGTAGTACTGGTGGATGTCCATCATGCCCGGTAGTACGAGTCCTAACCATCTGTGAGAGAATGAAACAACAGATGTTTAGTTACTAGAATCAACAGATTCGCATGACAAGAATTGAAGAATGTGGAATTTCCTAAGGGTCCCGCAGCCTCTCGAAGATAAGTACAGACGTCTCTGTACCGATCCACAAGACTCTACTAAACCTGCTCATGACTCGTGAGACCCATCTAACCTAGGTTCTGATACCAACTTGTCATGACCCATCATCAATCGTCGTGAAGGCGCCTATCGTGGAACTAGGCCAGCCTCAACTCAACATCCCCAACACCAACAATAATAAGATTGAAAATGTTAACAGAAGTATTTAACATTAAAGAAAAACTGTTTGAAACATAAAAAAATCCCAAAGTGATACAATCCAACCCAAAACCAGGGTGTCACTGAGTATATGAGCGTCTAGATCAGAAATACAGTCTGCTACAGTGTCTAGAGATAAAAACTGAAAGTACGACAAATATAAAAAAGGAGAGTCAAGGCCTGCGAACGTAGTGCAGCTACCTTGATAGTCTCCAAAACTCTAGGATCTTCAATCAGCAATCGCCGCTACGATCGGTCTCGCGTGGATCTGCACACGAGGTGCAGGGAGTAACGTGAGTACACCAACTCAGTAAGTAACAAGTCCAAACTTTGGACTGAAAGGTAGTGATGAACTCAACCTCAACAGGTATAACAGAAATAAATGTGCAAAAATGTAGGCATGCTTTCAAGCCAAATACACAGCTCAAACAGTAAAGGAAATACATATCTGAACAGTGTAAGGTATACAACTCAGCTATCTCTACATGACAATGCACAGACTGTATGAAATGCACCATGTGCTCCACTCTCGAATATTCAACCACTCGGTACTATATATGGCCATCCGGCCAAAGGAAATCCATCCCGGAACATATACAACACTGACTATAAGTCACCAGTACCAAGGAGAAAGGGAAATCCAACCCTCTGGAGAAATCCATCTCCAGGTATCAAATACTTCGGACAAATCCATGTCTAGGGAAAATTCATCCCTCAATAATATCATCCGCGCTCACTGGGGGTGTGTTAAAGACTCCGGAGGGGCTCCTACAGTCCAAGCGCTATCATAATCATCAATATAACCATTGCGACATGCAGTCTGATCCCATAACTGTCACTCATAACTAGACACTCAGACTCACTAAGTCATCAACCTCTCCAGTCTCACAACGGGCTCACAATGTCATAAAAACAACCCGGAACAATGATATGATGAATCAATAAATAACTGAGTCCGAGATATGATATAAAAAATGCATGATCATGATTGAGTATGGAATAGTAAATGAAACTAGTGAGATGACAGCAAGAAACGACCGTTAAGGGTCCAACCAATCCCGGCACAAAGCCTAAACATGATATCTAGCGCGATCTACAACTCAACTACTTTATCACCTGATGAAAACATGAATATCAACAGGATAGAGTCACTAAACGGTGTCATGGGATCACCCAGGTCATAATTCTCATGGTGCATGCCCGTCACTTGGCATGTGCGTCACCTCAATACCAATCACATAGCATATAATTTGGGGTCTTGAATCCTCATAATCAAGTTTGAAAATGTTACTTCCCTCAGATCAAGCAAAGTCCTACTCCAGAATGCCCTTGCCTCTCAATTTGGCCTCCAAACGTCTCGCATCTAGCCACAAGTAATACAATATAATTAATATAGGCTAAAGGAATCAATTCCACAAGAAAAATACCAAATTATAGCCAAAATCTAAAATCGGCTCAAATCCGGCCCTTGGGCCCACATCTCGGAATCTAACAAAAATCACAAAACCTGAAAGCCCATTCACTCACGAGTCTAGTCATACCAAATTTACCAAAATCTGACAATAAAATCCCCTTCAAAACCTCAAAATTCCATCTCAAGAACTCTTCCACTTTTCCCCAATTATTCACCCCAAATCACAATTTAGATGATACAAATCAAGATATAATCATGAAATTAAACCAAAACCAAGTGAGAAACACTTACCCCAATCAACTCCGAGAAAATCCCTTCAAGAATCGCCCAAATCCGTGATCTCTAGCTCAAAATATGAAAAATGAGCTCAAACCCTTGATTTTGAATTTAACATTGTCTGCCCAGATTTCCTTCTTCGCATACGCGACCGTCCTCTCGCGTTCGCGTAGACCAACTTGACTGCCTCTCCACTTTACTCTTTGCGAACGCGAGTCGTGACTCACGAACGCGATGCTTTACAAGCCCAGACCTTCGCAAACGCGACCATCACCTCACGAACGCGTAGAGCAAGGACCTGGGGTCTCCAACTGCCTCACTCCTCTTCGCGAACGTGACCCTACTCCCGCGTTTGCGATGCACACGCAGACCACACCTTCGCATTCACGTCCTCCCCTTCGTGAATGCAAAGAACAAAATCACACCACTCAGAAAACACTCTTCGCGAACGCGAGGGCCCACAGAGGAAACTAGAAGAATGCAGCAACAGATATCAGTAATCTCACCAAGGCCAAAAATGATCAGTTAACCACCCGAAACTCAGCCGAGGCCCTCGGGACCTCAACCAAACATACCAAAGCATCCCATAACATCATACGAACTTAGTCGAACCTTCAAATTACATTCAACAATAACAAAAACATGAATTACACATGGATTCAAGCCTAATGAACTTAGAAATTTCCGAATTCCACAAACGAAGCCGAAACCTACCAAACCACGTCTGAATGACCTCAAATTTTGCACACAAGTCAGAAATGACACCACGAACTTACTCCAACTTCTGAAAATCCAATCTGACCCCGATATCAAAATTTTCACTGCCGGCCAAAATTCTAACTTTCGCCAATTCAAGTCTAATTCTGCCACGGACCTCTAAATCATATTTCAGACATGCTCCTAAGTCCGAAATCACCTAACAGAGCTAACGAACCCATCAAATTTCAAATCCGGTGTTGTTTACATATAAGTCAACTTCCTGTCAACTTTTCCAACTTAAGCTTTCAATTAAGAGACTATGTGTCTCAATTCACTCTGAAACCGAACCAACTAACCCGGTATATCACAATATAGCTGAAGAACACAAAAAGAAGCAGAAATGGGGAAATCATGGCTATAACCCTCGAAACGACCGGCCGGGTCATTACAAATACCCATGGGGTAGCATAGAGAAAAGAACTAGGCCTGACAATTATCAAAAGAGAAACAGGAACAAAATGAATGAAGGCTACAAAGAAGGGAAGATACATGAACCAAGAATTAATAAGGAAGGGGAATCAGAGCAGTTATAAGGAATCTTTAGTCATAAATGTGACAATTATGGTTATCTATGGTAACGAGCAGTGTCACGACCCGAAATTCCACCTTTGGAACCGTGATGACGCCTAACATTTCACTTGCTAGGCAAGCCGACGTTAGAATAATTTAGACCATTTTTAACAATCCAATTTAATTAATTAATATAGAAACCAAACAACTAAAAAAAATATCTAAATTAAAGTGAACAATCCAAAATAATAACGCTGTCTAAATACCAACCCAGAAGTAGAGTCACAAGTGCACGAGCTTCCAGAATAATACAAACAAGGGTCTGAATAAAATAAAGTTGTCTGAAAGAAAGCACACAGCTAAAATAAAGTAGAAGGGGACTTCAAAGTTGCAAATGTCGTGCACCTATACCTTAAGTCTCCACTAAAAGCTAAATCCGAGCAAATTCTACAGTACGTCGTTGGGACCAACTCTGAAATCTGTACAAGAAGTGCAGAGTGTAGTATGAGTACAACCGACCCCATGTACTTTGTAAGTGCTGAGCCTAACCTCGACGAAGTAGTGACGAGGTTAAGGCAGGTCAAACTTATTATTATAATCGCCATACTCCTCAAGATGTGTTAATAGAAGAACGAGATTGGTATTAGACTAATACGTCTTATAGTGGTTCCAAAATTTATGAATGGAATCTTGATGGTTTAACTGATAGACAATTGACTATTCTTGTGCATAGAATGCTTATGGATGGAACTATCTGTAAAAGTGTAAAAAATATAGATAGAACTGTGATGACCCAAAAATGTTATCTTTAAATTTATAATTAATTATGTGTTCTAAGACCTCAAAAAATGCTATTTATTATTTCTCGACTTGCGTGCGCAATTCGTAAAGATTTTTGGAAAGTGTTTATGTGAAAAATGGATTGAAAGTGAATTAGAGCTTTAACACTCAATTGTGTTGACTTTGGTCAACATTTTTAGCAAACGGACTCGGATCAGTGTTTTGACAGTTCCGTTAGGTCCCTATCATTATTTGGGACTCGGGCGTATGACTGGAATCAAATTCCGAAGTCCCTAGCCCGAGATATGGAATTTTGATGAAAAATTTAAAAGTTTAAGTTCAAATAGTGACTGGATGTCTAATTATGTGCAAACGACCCCGGAATAGAATTTTGATTATTCCAACAGCTCCGTATGTTGATTTTGGACTTAGGAGCGTGATCGGAATTTTATTTGGAAGTCCGTAGTGAAATTAGGCTTGAAATGGCTAAAATATGAATTTAAAGTTTGGAAGTTTGACCGGGGAGTTGACTTTTTGATATTGGGGTCGGAATCCAGTTTTGAAAATCTTCATAGCTCCGTTATGTCATGTATGACTTGTGTGCAAAATTTGAGGTCAATCGGACTTTGTTTGATAGGTTCCGGCATCGAATGTAGAACTTGAAAATTCTTAGTTTCATTAAGCTTGAATTGGGGTATAATTCGTGATTTTAGCGTTGTTTG
>AWOL01S0134088.1:6706-17671 GCA_000715115.1 Nicotiana otophora
GGGATAGTGGGTGGAGAATATTGTTCAACCAAACATGGTTAAGGTAGTTGCTCATGGCCATGTGCATCCCCTCGTATACTAGTTGGGCTAAGAAGTGTGAGTTTTGGAGGATGATCATTGTCTCCTGACCGTCCAGGATCATGTTGAATGTGATTGCATGACCCATCAAAGCTTGTTCTATCCATGATAGTGGTTAGTGGTCTTGGGAGAGGGGTAATTGAATAAAGAAGATCGTTTGATTTCCTACTTGATTGTTCAAGTTTGGTGGTGGATTGTCCATTGTGTGACCTCGTTGATGTCTTAGAATTTGCACTAGTCGGAATCTTCTCTTCTGAGAAATAGGTATTCTTGGCATAGTTGTTACCTGAGTGGTAGTCTATATTAACTCCAGTAGTTAAGTTGGTGGGAGGTGAAGGGGTTTGAGTAGTAGAATTAGATAGGTTGGTAATGATTGAATCTATTTTCATGCTTTGGTTGCTTGTGGGAGATAAGATTTTAAAGGAATTTGGTGTAGTAATAGTAGGGTTAGGCACGTATTGGTCTTTATTGGCCAATTATGCAACTGAGATGGTCTTGTGGGACATGTGTTATGGGACACCATCTTCTTCCATGCAATAAATATTTTCATTATCAATATTATTGATGATATTAGAATAGTTAATTTCAGATATTAACGGATCTTTTCCACTTTGTAGGTTTGTGCTTTTAGAAGAATTAGCCTCGTTATTATCGTTAGTAGAAAATTTAAACTTTTACATGTTAGATAAGCTAGTTTCCTTCATGCAAGACACGTTGTCTTTTGAAGTATATTTTGGGGCCACATCATTAACCCTTAAGTCTAAATTTATTTTTGAATTAGAAAATTCTTTAGCATCTAGTTCCATTGGCGGATTTTTCAAGGTAGTAAATTTGTTTCCACTGGCAACTTAATTTAGTATAGAGAGATCGTTATAATTAGTGTAGATCTTTATTCTACTCATGCTTTGATTGCTAGGAGAGTTATTGCTAGTGTTAGGGTGTTGAGTAGAAAACTTACCTGGTATTCCATGTGGAACATTTGTGTTTGTACCTGATTTTTGGATTGCTTCGTTTCCCCTTCCAATGGCTCTCTTTTTCTTGGAGAACTTAACCGTCTGCCACACTTCACGAATCGCATTTTGGACATTATTGCATTCATATGGGTGTGGAGTTGGGTTGCTTGGTAAATTATTTTTCACTGTTGGTGAAGCTTTTCTATATTGGCACTTTACAGCCACATGACCTAGTCTTCCATAATATGGCTCTTCCAGCGGAAATCCAATATGAATGAAGGGAATAACAAGCTCTTACAGTGGTAGTTTAATACACAGTCTAGCATAACGATCCCTTAGAGTAGAAGATGTACAAGCATCTATTTTTAATAATCTACCAATGGTATTTCTAATTTTTGCTAGTATAATACCATCGTAGAACTCGGTTGGCAATTGTGGTAGACGGACCCATATAACTGTTAGTCAATTATTTACTTCCGTTGCTATAAAGTTGGTTTCTATCTCTGAATTGAAAGGAAGTGGCCAAAAATAAACCATGGGCCATGATGTAAAACCTTGAACATGTGATCCTCACAGTTGAATTTGGTAATGTAGTAATCTGCTCCCAGATCGATTAAACGAAAATTTTCAGGGATTTTCCAAATTTCTTATATTTTACTTTTGAGAAGACGGTGTTAGATATTTTTATCATGGATTTTGATAATAATAGAATATTTACATAGTTGGTAGATACGTTCTTGTTCTTTCAAAGAAAGATGAATTTTATGGTTTCTAATTGTACTTGAGTTTAAAGATGGCGGGCTTGATTCTTGTAACATTGAAGGAAGACTATCATATGGAGGGGTGTGTACATTAATTATGAAATTTTACACACCTTCAATTAATTTATCTTTAAAACTCGAACCAGGTTTATTGTGGTCTATGCTAGTGGTTGTTGTTACTATATCTGGTGGTTTGGGAGGAATTTGAAACATTTGGTTTTGATTCTCCATAACAACTGGAGTAGATTATAGCAAGTGTGATAAACTTGGCTTGTTTAGTGAGAGGCGAGAGAAAATTATCTAGAGAGAAAAAATTTCCTGATTAGCTTTTTTTCTCCTTTTGTTTTTGTTTGTCAATGACTTTGAAAGGGAAACACATAAAAAAAATACTTAAAATTATCAAAGTACCATAAATAAAAACCATGGATATTAATTCAAAATTCGGGCATTTAAGTAAATAAAAAGATTACTCTTTTTAAAATTCTGTTATCTTGTACTCCATATTTTGTATACAAAGTGCAGTTGTCCTATTATTTGCAAGGTATAATTTCTTTTTCAAAAATATTCTTTTGCTTATGCTCTTATAGAATTAGTGTGATTCTTCGATTAAAAATACTCTTCCACTTGTGCAAAAAATTTTAATAAAAAAGGCATGGTTCTTTTATTGAAGGAAGATTGCTAATTTTTACTTGTGATGATTTATTTTTTACAAGATTGTGTTGATTTTTCTATTAAAAATATTGTTAAACCGACCCGAACGAATCAAAATAGATCAAACCAAATTAAATCCAACTGATGTTTACCCGTAAAACGGTACAGTTAAATTTATAGCGTAGTTAATAGATAAGTGAATCGATTTGACCCAAAGATATTAAATAACAAAGAAAAAAAAGATTGTGAAATAAAATAAAAGGAAATACAAGCCTGACTATGAACTTAGCCTCTCCAGTGGCAAAAATATGAACAATATTTAAGGATAAAGACTGAGAAAAAGTGTTATAAAATGAGAGCAGAATATAGCTTTTGTGTGCAGAATGTTTCATGTCTACCAATGATCCTAATTCCTCTATGTATAGATTTATTTGGGGAGACAATATCTTAAATCAAGTTCCTCTTAAATGAGAATAAAACTGTCATTGATGGTTGTATAACGGTTGGCTATAAATGCAGATATTCTCGATAACGGCTGTTCATTGAATTCTATCCAATGACAATATTTTAAATCTTTCTTATCGGCTACTCTGTCTTCGGGATTCGCTCAGCACCGATTGCGTGCTTACATCCGGTGCCAGCTGTTTGTTGACTCACGTCCCACCTGTCTCTAGTTTCATGTGTCACTTCATCATTCGCCCAACTGCCACTAGCTAATATTACCCCATACAACTGATATATACTCACACTCAAACTTTATGGTTAGTACGAGGGGTACATTAAAAGAAATGTGGCACCCGATATCTTCAAATCCTAAATCTGCCTCTGATTGTAACTTATAAAGAGTTTCCAAGGTGGTAAGTAAATTTTTTTAGCTACTCCGCTCATTGCCTAATGATTTTAGACTTCAGATTCTTATATAGTACCATAAAACTAATCTTTGACAAGTTATTTTTTCGTCTCACATATTCTTTTTTATAACTGTGTGTTCGGGCAAGCTTGCACATACTTCTTCTTCTTCTTCTCTCATTTTATTAAATATCTTCCCATTAGCTTTTTGCTCTTTCATTTTTTTTGGCAATTAAAGTATTTTATTTACCAAGTAATAATATTTACAGCTCATACAAACTATTACAAAATTTGCTCTAACATATCTCCCACTGTACATGAAGCCCCAGTTAGTAGATACCTATCCTTATTGCTACTACTTCTTCTACTGCTACCAAAGCTACCAAACTGTTTCATGCTCTAGTTTACATCAGGATACCAATTCATGTTAGCCATTGCTATATCTAGATAAGGAAATTTAGCTGCCCTTATATGTATTTCCTGAATGATAAGTCGAAGTATACCATTATTTGTTCTTCTCTTCTTCTGAAAAATTACATTGTTCCTTTCTTGCCAACAGTGGTATACTTCAACTGCTAGCATCATCTTACATATTGCTGCACCTGCACTCTTTTCTTTGCTCACCTGTGCCAGCCATGTTACTTCATCATGCCATGAATTCTTTGATCTTCGTATACCTTACCATTCCAGCAAACCATTCTATATCTTCCCTGTTATCTCACAGTCAAAAAACATGTGTTGCACTGTCTCATTTTTCTTGTTACACAGTGAGCATGTTTGTTCTGCAATTACACCCCATCTTGATAGTCTCTCTTTAGTTGCTAGTCTTTGCTGAATTGCTAGCCTTAGGATGAATGTCCACTTGGGTTGTCCCTAATTGTTGCATACTAACTTCCTCCATGTCGTCTTTTGGAATTCTCCTTGCAAGGCTTTGTATAGTTGTTTGATAGAGCATTTCACCATCTTCTGAACATCATCTTCAGAGAGCGATACGCTTGCAAAGTAGTTCCTTCCTTTGAAGATCTTTTGTATGGCACATGATGCACTCTTTGGTTCTGTATTCCAGACCATGCCTCCCTTTATGTAGTAAGTATGCACCCATTGTACCCATATCTTCTCCTTCCTAGTGCAAATACTCCACAATAACTTGCAGATGGCAGCTTTGTTCCACAGCTCCACATTGGTGAAGTTCAGAACCCCAACTACCTTTGGTGTACATAATTTCTCCCAGGCTATCAAAGCCTTCTTTGTTGGTTCAGCATTTCCTATCCATAGAAACCTTCTACATATAGCTTTTATGAAGTGGATGATTTTCTTAGGTAATATAAAAATCTGGGCCCAAAAGGTTTGTATAGCAAATAGCACACTTTTGACTATTACTGCTCTTCCTGCGTATGATAGGAACTTTGTGGTCCAGCTTTGAATCTTGCTTAGCATCCTCTCTATTAGGGGTTCACACTGTATAGCAGACAACCTCTTAGTACTCAAAGGAACACCCAAATATCTAAAAGGTAGCTCACTCTTTGTATAGCCTAGCATCTCCATAATTTGTTTCTGCAGCATGTTGTTCACTCCACCAAAATAAATGCAGCTCTTATTTGGATTGGCAATCAGGCCTGATGCTGCTGAGAATAGCTGAAAATGCTTGTGTAGTATCTGTACAGATTAAACATCACCTCTACAGAAGAAAAGTAAGTCATCTGCAAATTCCAACTGAACTAGGTTGAATCTGGCACACCTTCGGTGGAATCTAAATTATTTATTATCTTTCAGTGTCTTCAATGACTTACTTAGGTACTCCATTGCCATAACAAATAAGAAAGGGGGGAGTGGATCTCCCTGCCTTAAGCCTTTTCTTGCCTTAAATGGTACAAAAGGTTTACCATTGATAAACACTGAGTAGGACACAATTCTAATACAAGCCATTATCCACTTCACAAACATTGCAGGAAAGTTCAGTAGTCTCAACACTTGTTCAATATACACCCATTCCACATAATCATATGCCTTTTGCATGTCTATTTTGAGCATACATCTAGCATATATATTCTTCCTTCCATATCCTTTGACCAGTTCATGGTTCATAAGTATGTTATCTGTAATCAATCTCCCAGGTACAAAGGCAGCTTGACAATTATCTATCAAGTCTTCCATCATCCCTTGCATTCTTGTTGTAATCACTTTTGAAATGATCTCATATGGTACTGTACAACATGAAATTGGTCTGAGTCCCTTATATTTTTTGGATTCTGAATCTTTGGTATCAAGGTGATTGTTGTGCAGTTGATAGCTTTGCACATATCTGCATTTTCAAAGAACTCTTGAACTGCTGCAGTGACTTCCTCCCCCAATATGTGCCATGTCTTCTTAAAAAAGTAGGAGTTGTACCCATCACACCCTGGTGCCTTGTTGTCATCAATGTCTATTGTTGCTTGTTTCACTTCTTCTCTGGTAACTGGCCTTATTAACTGTAATTGTTGCCTCATATTTAGTATATGACCATACTGCATGATCTCAGGGTTAACAACTGGCAATTGTGGTGTTGCAGTACCAAGTAGGCCCCTATAAAAGCTTAGAATTTCTTCCTCCACTTCAGCTGGACTTTGTAGGATTTACCTAGTACTAGTGACTAGTCTGCCAATGATATTCCTTGCTTGCCTATTTTTCATGCAAGCATGGTAGTATGCTGTATTGGAGTCCCCAAGCTTAAGCCATTGTATCCTAGACTTTGTTTTAAGATGCTTTCCTCAACCATCAACCATTTCTCCAGTTCTAGTTTTGTAGCTTTTTCAAGGGCTATTTTCTCATCATCTTGGCATGGGATGTTCATTTAATTTTGTATACTCTCTAATCTCCCCCTTGTTGCTTGTATCTTGTTCTCTATTCCACTGAATTCTTGCTTATTCATGTGCTTCAGGGCCCCTTTCAGATTTCTGAGTTTATTCCACACAGATAGCATTGTAGGTCTTTCCTTTTTGTTCCTCCAGAAATGCTGCATTGTCCCCTCAAATGCACTCAAACTTGCCAAGAAGTTGAGAAATTTGAAGGCTCTCATGCCTGCTTGGTTATTGGTGTCAAAACTCACACTTAAAGGGCAGTGATCTGAAATCCTGGATTCATAGTTATCCCCTTCATGTAAGGCCATTGTTGTATCCATTCTGCATTAATCAGGATTCTATCAATCCTACTATGGACATGGTTATTAGTCCATATGTATTGTCGTCCCATAGTTTTCAGCTCATCTAATTCTACATCCAGTAAGAATTGCTTGAAATCCCTTATCTCAACCTCTTGTACAAGGTTACCATTAATCCTATCCTCACTACTTAGAACAGTATTGAAGTCACCCATTATGAGGCAAGGATTGTTTATACTCTGCACTGATCCTAACAACTCCTCCCATAAGTTCATCCTATCTTAAATTGTATGTTTACCATAGACTGCACAGTAATTGAAACTGGTTCTATGCTGCATCATATTTACCTTCCCCATTATAAACTGCTTATGAGTTCTGATAAACATATAGTCCACCTGAGTTGGATCCCATGCTATCCATATTCTGCCTCCAGGAGCTTCATTGTAATTGTCCACCCATTTCCAGTTGTTAAGGGCCTTCCTTATTATTGAGTCTGCATTGCTTCTCTTCATTCTATGTTCTATTATAGCTATCAGCACCACTTTATTTGTTCTACAGAATGTTTTTAGTTCTTTTTGTTTATAAATTTTATTCAAACCCCTCACATTTCATGCTATAATGTTCATCATGATCTGGATATTTGTTGTGGAGTTCCTTTCCTAGCCTTCTTGTTCTATTTCTCCCTCACTCCTTGGGTTTCAGACAGTTGAACTATCTTTTGAGTTGTATCAACTAATGCTTTGAAGGCATTACCAATGTCCACTTCATTCTCCCTTGTCACTTCTGCATTCTTCTTTATAGCAGATTTTCCTCGAGCAACTTGCCACTGTGGTTCAGCTTCTTGAATACTTTGCTGCACAGTTAGTGCTTCCTCTAACTGGTCAATGAATCTTCCTTGGGCATCAATTTTGTCAGCAACAGGCTCAAGTATTCTGACTTTTTTCCACTCTTGTTTCTGCTTCACTTCCATATTCTTTTGTATCAATCCTTCCTGCTTCTGCTTCCTTTGGTCCCTACATGAATGGCCTAATTGATAGCATGTTTGGCAATACTGTGGCTTCCAATCATATTGAACCATTTGTTCTATCACCTTGCCTCTAGGATCATACAGCTTAACCTTCTCTGGCAAAGGTCTTGTAACATCCATTTCAATCAGGACCCTCGCATATGAGACTCTTTCCGCTATTGTAGTACAGGCATCAGCATATAATAGCTTCCCCAGTCCACTTCAAATTTTACTTAGGGCTTGTTTACTCCAGTAATTAAGTGGCAAGTTCAGGAGCTTGACCTATAAGGGGATGGTTTTCAACACTTCTTCATTGAAATCAAAATTCTCCGACCATTGTCTAATAATAATTGACCTACTATTGATTGTATAAGGACCATTCAATATCACCTTCTCCCTCTCTTCATTGTTACTTAGCAGAATAATGAAGTACCCATCATTGTGGAATAGCACCTTAGGTTTCTGAACATTAACCCATTGGTTAGTTATGAATCTCTCAATAGCCACAATTGATGGAGTATTCCCCACCATATAGATTATAACAGCTCGATTCCACTTTTGGTTTTCTTGTTCAATGTCCTCTTCCATCAATTGTACCACTACTTCACCATCCTTCATCACTGGGGGTATGTAAGTTAGATTCATACCTTTCGCTGCCAATTTGTTCTCCTGAAGTAGTCCTGCCCATGATCGTCCCTTCTCCACTGCCGGTATTGTGTTTTTCTGCTGAGTTTCCTTCTGGCTATCGAGTGCAATGGTCCTCTGTTCCTTATTTGGGCTTGCATGTACTATTCCATTGAATTGCACCTTGATCAAGCTTGGTTGCTCATTTGTAATCATCACTGTGCTATTTCCTCTGCCAGAATTCACCGCAGGTGTCTATTGTTTGCTAGAACTCACTGGTGTAGCTGCTTGGACTCGATAATTGCCCAAATCCGGCCAATTTAAGTCGATGTCATTGTCCTGGTCCTACTCCTCCTCCTGCATCTTCTCCTTTGCTTTAGTATTCCTTTTGCCTTGCTCGCGTGTGATAACATCCGTCAATTTCCTTTCCATTACTGGTGTTTTGCTGTTGTTCTTCTTCGGTCTTCCTCTTCCTCCCATTTCCGGCGATGGCGCAGGTTAGTTAGTCACCTGACGTGCGCCGAGAGAGAAAGAAGTTTTTAAGCTGCTTAATTGTCTTCCGCTCTTTCATTTATTTTCTGCTATTCTAAGCTTCTTTGTCACAAAATCTCAGCCCATAAAAGCTATTTGTATTACTACTTTAGTTTTTCCCTCACAAATAGGAGTGGTAAATGGGCGGGGCGGGTCGGATATGAGCGGATCGAAAACGGGTAATTCAAAAAATGAATAAATTATTTGACCCGGCCCATATTTAATACAGATAAAGAATGGGTTATTCGGTGGATAATATGATTATCCATATTATAAATTGCTTCTTGAATATAATCACTCTTGGGAGAATTCCTAGTCTCCCAACCTTGAGTAGCCCCCAATTTTAGGCTGTACAAATGTTAAAGTTAAACTCATTAGTTATCCATTGGTTATTCATTTTCTAAGTGGATAATATGGTTCTTATCTATTTTCGAATCGTTTTTAAAATGTTCATTATCCAACTCATTTTTTAATGGATAATATGAATGGATAAATTTTTAATTTCTTTTAACCATTTGACCATCTCTACTCACAAATATTTGGTTTGACGAAAAGTTGCAATGGTTTAGTAACTAAACTTTAGTTTCATTCGGTATAAAAAATAATTGCCCATATGGTTACTATTTCTCCTCACTCTTCGTCTTATCGGTTCAAATTCGTCCTTTACCAATTACCACTCTGGCACATTTAGTTCTCTTTTCTTTCTTGTTTGTGTTTTTAATGATTTCGTTGTTCAAATTCCAATAAGACTTAATAATCCTATACGTTCATCCACTAGTCTACCAATCACTTAAGATTCTTGGTCATGATGTTTTCTTTGTTATTAGTTATACTTAATTTGTGTTTTTAATGATGTCGTTGTTCAAGTTCCAATAAGACTTATAATCCTATACGTTCATCCACTAGTCTACCAATCACTTAAGATTCTTGGTCATGATGTTTTCTTTGTTATTAGTTATACTTAATTTGGACTTCTTAATTTTAATTTGAATATATAAGTAAATACGTGAAATACTTTTTAGCTTAGGTTTGAGAAAAAGAATGGGGATTTGGATGAGATTTGAACACTACACTTCTAGGATGGAAGGCAAGAGCCAACGAATTTGATCTTATGGCACTTCAAATTTGTAGGATGTTACAGTATACAAATCTTTGCACTACAAATTTGTAGGATGTTACAGTATACAAATTTTTGCACTATTATCGCATATAGAGTACTTTTGAGATATGCATCATTATAATTTCTCTCGTGTTAAAAGGCACAGTACATGTTTTTCTCGCCCTTATATACTTTTAACATGTTAATATGTTATTTGTTTGGTTCATTATTTGGCATTGCATCTCACAGAAATTACTCGACACACTTGGACATACATATGATATGTATTTAGAAAATCCATTTCCGTATATTTAATTTTCATGGATATCATATCCAAGACTAATTAAAATCGTAGCCTAGCCATATACTAAATAAATTAATTGTAACGACTCGATCGGTCGTTTTGATCTCTAGCACGTCGTTCGGCGGTTGGAGGCCTTGAGTAGCTTCACTTCAGGTATTATGACTTGTGCGTGTGATCAGAGTCGGATTTTGGGAAGTTCAAAGTTAATTTGGAAAGAAAATTCTAATTCGGAAGCTTTAAGTTGGAAGAATTGACTAAGGTTTGACTTTTGAGTAAACGACTTTAAAATCGAGATTTGAAGGTACCAATAGGTTCGTATGATAATTTCACACTTGGGCGTATGTTCGGGTTGAGTATCGGATCACACGGGAGCATTTCGGCGCTTATTGTGGAAAGTTAGCATTTGGAAGGCTTTAGAATTTTCTAAGTTTGGTTTGAGGTTGTGATGACCCAAAAGGTCATCTTATATTTTAGAACTCGGATCTGCGCTCTTAAGCCTTAAAATCTCATTTTTATCCTCCTCGATTTGCGTGCATAATCCGGGCATATTTCCTGAAAGTTTTTATGTTGAAAACTAATGAAAATAAGAATTTTTACCTTAAAAGTTAATTTTAGTTGATTTCGGTCAATATTTTGGTAAACAGGTCCGGATCCGTATTTTGACGGTCCCGGTGGGTTCGTATTGAATTATGGGACCTGGGCGTATGCCCGGAATCGAATTTGGAGGTCCCTAGCTTAAGTTATGAATTTTTGATGAAAATTAATTATTTTTAAGAATTGATTGATGTTTGGCATTGTGAGTACCGGGTCCGTATTTTGGTTCTGGAGCCCGGTACAGGCTCATTATGATATTTAAGACTNGGTAAACAGGTCCGGATCCGTATTTTGACGGTCCCGGTGGGTTCGTATTGAATTATGGGACCTGGGCGTATGCCCGGAATCGAATTTGGAGGTCCCTAGCTTAAGTTATGAA
>AWOL01S0134094.1:0-19641 GCA_000715115.1 Nicotiana otophora
GTTTACGAGGCCTTACATAGGTAACATATATTTTCTTTTCAGAGAATCAGGTACCTTAATAGTAGGCTTATTTTCAGCAAAACTTTATTTTTCTGCAGAGACAGAATTTTAGCTTTACAAGAATCCTTGTAATGGCCAGTTTGACCAAAATGAGTACACATTCAATTATTAGTCACAGTTACATACTTGTTATGGGGATTATAGGGGTTTTTAGCTTTTTGGAACCCAATTCCTTGCATGTTTCCACCATTACTCTTGTATACAGACGTTATTACATCAGAGGACCAGATCTATTTAAATGTCTTATAAAGATTATTTTTAACCTTTTTTAGATCTTCCTGAAGTTGTCTATTCTTTTCAAGCTCAGCAACAAGACTTGTTTTAACTTTCTTAAGCTCGCTGTCAAGCTCAAGTTGAGCCTCACTAGCCGTTTCGTTTCCCTTAGGGGTGTTCATTCATTTTTCCATTTGATTTTTGAATAAGATATTTTCTCTAGTTACTTCTTCTACGTGTTCCTTCAAATTTACAATTGTGACCACCATATCATCCCTCTCTTATTTTACATCACCAATTTCTTCAGTTAAGGCTTTTTTCTCATTAATAAGGCTATGATAGGCATCAATCAACACATTTGTTAATGACATCAATTTCGTTTTAGAGTAAATTTTTACATTTCATTGAACATCAAGAAAATTTACCTCATCTTCCTCCTTGTCCTCATCATTATCAGATTTCGCCATGAGTGCAAAGATAGAATCATATTCCGAGGATTCATTTTCAACAGCCATCATGGATGTATCTCCTTGGTCATCTTCACTTTCAGATTCACTGGAGGAATCTCTCCAAGCAGCCAGTGCTTGCTTTACCATATTTTCAGTAGCATCTCTTCTTTTGAGCCTCTTGTTAGGTACCGAGTTCCTCTTAACCACTTTGTCAGTGTTGTTTTTGTAGTGATCCTGCTTATGAAGTGGACATTACTTAAAGAAGTGTCCAGGCTTTCCACACGTATGACAGCAATAATGTTTTTTGAAGTTCTTGCTTGAACTTCCTCTCTTGGAAATTCCACTATTTCTTCGAACCATATTTTGGAATCTTCGAGTGAGATAAGCCATGTCGGACTCGTCAATGCTTGAGTTACTATTGGCGGCCTTGAGGACTAGGTTTTTTATCATGACCCAAACCGATGGGCCGCGACGGGCACCCCATGCCTTACCTAATCGAGCACCAACGTAACGTATCTTTCTTATCATACCATCATGGGTAAATGGGCTAGAAGGGTCGTCACGATATAAACAGAATAAAACATAAGAGAATACTCAGTATAGGATGACCCAACATGGAATACAAACTTATACATGTGACATACGGGCCTATAAGGCCGACATGATTATTTGTACACTCAAAATATAGACCGACAAGTCCATACAAGTATCCATATACATGAGATATGTCTACAAGCCTCTAAGAGTGCATAAATATCATAAAGGTCGGGACAGGGACCCGCCATACCAATCAATACATGTCCAAATCATACTGACCAAATAGGCAACTCCGGAGCAAGTGGAGTGCACCAACACCTTCCGATGAGCTGATAACCTACTAGGAGGACTCTCAACCTGTTTATCAAGACCTGCAGACATGAAACGCAGTGTCCCTAGGAAAAAGGGACGTCAATACAAATAAAGTACCAAGTATGTAAGGTATGAAAGCAGTATATAAAAGACATGAAAGAAACCTGGAGTAAAGAACTCAATCTATAAGTCTGAATAGCTCTGTGAATCATAAAACATTTATAATGACATGCATATGCATATAAATGTCACATCATGCATAGGTATGTGTGTACATAACATCATTAAGCCTCTGAGGGCATCCCATCATATCATATTTGCCTCTGTGGGCGAAATCATCATCGTAGACAAGCTGATCAGGTGGTGGTGCGTATATAATGCCATAACCTCTCTCCATACCCCATATGCATATACTACACGCGTATATAACGCCATCTGGTCATGGGTGGAAATGAATGCAATGTATAATGAAGTAAGTCAATAAGATCTCTCGGAATGGCATAAGACCCATGAACATACGATATGATAGTAGGACATGTGGGGAATCAAGAACATATGCAACTCTAGTATTTCTAGGAATAAAATCATTTATGAATGTTGTGTGCTTGCTCGTTTCGTTGCATCATATGGATCATTCCAAAAGGAAAGAAGGGATAGTCTTAATATATATTAACTCCATTGAGTCCTTAATACCTTCCAAGAAATTCTTCAAACAACTCAACTCAATCTACCATAGCATAAAGAGATTCAAAATTAGTGTTGAGTAAAGGCTAAGTTCGCAACTTAAACTAGTAGCTCGCTTATGTAAATTTGGGCAACATTTCTCCTGTAAAAAGAGCCTCCTCCAATACCATATACAAACAACAATGACCAAATAAATCCATCAATACATAATTATCAATAACAAGACACCATATAACAACAACAAGTCACAACTATTTCACGACGAACGGCAAGCTTTGATTGAAACCCGTATACCCCATATAACCCCTTATAGATTTCTTAATTTAACTTAACAGTATCAGTAACATGATAATGAAGTTATTCATCAATGATTCCATCCTTATACCATATATTTATAATAAAGAAAATAATCCACAACTCTAGTTATCCTCAATTAGCAACTTTACTCACTAGTTCATGTCTAGCCCATCCATTTCACTTAAGAAACACCAAGATAACCATAAGCACATCCAAGAACATAATATAATTACCTCATACAGTAGATTCAAGTTGAAATCAATGTTATATTTATCTTACAAGAGCCCAACACACCCAATCACTTCATTCCCAAAACGATAACTATAGTAGTGTCAAATATCCCGAAAATATTACAAAGAATGACTAATCCACCAATTTGCCATTATGTGGTATTTCTCCATACAATTTCTCCTCCAAAACTCCATTAAATAGTAGCAAATTATACAGCCCAAAAATAACACGAAACAGCCCACAAAACAGTCCACTACAAGTCGAATAACTCGAACTCACGGCTTCCGATCACCGTCCCGTGAGTTCTAACTATTAGGATATGAATTTATCAACCTTCCTTGATATTTAAAATCTTAAATATAGAAAGTAGGCATTTTCTTAACTATTAAATACCTTCCAAAACTCAAACTACAAAGAAAAAGAGAGGCGATATAGCGATATTTACGTCGTAGGGATCGTTCTAATGTTATCACTTCTTGATTTCATACCCGGGATGTTAATCTTCTTTGAAACCCTTATAGAGAGCTTAAGGATAATTTTATGGGTCTTATTTGGTCACGGTCTCTGAAAAAATGAAGAAAGAGACGACATAAGGGATATAAATATCCATTTTGTTGAAAAGTCAAAAAGGTGCTACTTGGCACCCTAGCATTGGCCATTCTTCCAATGCTTATATCTTTGTATCCTTATATTATATGAACGAACGGTTAAAAGCAGTGGAAACTAAATTCCAAGACCTTCAATTTGATATATAATATGTCCCAAAAATACCTCATATAATACATGAAAGTTATTGCTCAAAACGATTTAGTGACCCACCTACTTGTCACCTATGCAGTCTCGCGAAACTGCAAATATCTCTCTACTCCGATGTCGTATCGACAAACGGTTTAATGAGTTAGAAACTAGACTCGTAGATATTTAATTTTATATATGTATCATCCTGTAGTTCTAAGTATATTAGGAGAAAAGCTCTGCTATATTTGACCTAATATTCAGCACATTATGAATGTAACTTGTGACGGCCTTTGCCAACCTTTATTCCAAAACTCGCTTGACTTCAAAATATAGCACACGGCTATCATACAACTAAAATAACTCATAACATAATCTCCTTATCACGTAAAGAACCGTAGTATCACCCCAAAAATACATGTTATAATATTCCCAACTTGTCGATATTTGACGCAACTTATTTTCTTCAATTTGCTTAGCTCCTAAGCCTTTCAACCCTCTTGGTAGTTGTTATCCATGATCTTAAAGATTTGTAACCTCCAAGGTAACATGATTAACTTACTTTATGTACTTTCAAAGACGATCTCATTTATGAGCTTACATCAATTGATGATGTACTCTCACGTACGAAAATATGGGGTGTAACATTTGTTTCCTTCTTGGGCTATCTTCTTTCAGGATCCTTTTTTCTCTTCATCTTATAGGTTTTGAGATTTCCATTTAGCTCATCAATGGTTAGCTTCTGCAGGGCCTTGGCTTCAATGATGACATTCACTTTAATTTTTCAGAGACCTGGCAAAACACTGAGTATCTTCCGGACCAGCTTGTTTGTTGGGATGACTTTTCCAAGAGAGTGTAGCTCATTGATAATGAAGGTGAAGTGTGTGTGCATATCCTGAATGGACTCTTCTTCCTTCATTTTAAAAAGCTCATACTCAATAGTAAGCATATCTATTTTGGACTTCTTAACCTGAGTAGTTCCCTCATTGGCAGTTTGAGAGCTTCCCATATCTCCTTAGCAGACTCACATGCTGAGACGCGATTGTATTCATCTGGTCTAATACCATAAACAAGAATTTTCTTTACCTTGAAGTTCTTTTCAACAGCCTTTCTATCAACATCATTGTATTCTTTTCTCATCTTTGGGACAGTCCTTGTTCCCTCTCCAACAACTTTCATAGGAACAAAAGGACCATCATAAATTATATCCCACAGCTCTGAGTCCCTAGCCTTTATGAAGTCATGCATTCTCGTTTTCGACTATCCATAATACTTGCCGTTGAATCTTGGGGTCATGTGGTTGATTGTCCTTCCTCGAGGGTTGGTGGAACAGCCATGATTAAGATCCTTTCTAGGTGTTAATCTTTTAGAAAGAATTTGCTCTAATACCAATTGATAGAAACTAGGGGTCTACCAAACAGTATAGAGAATCAGGTTCTCTATCAGTTCCCATAGTAAACAAGCAGTAAGTAATGAACACGCGATACTTACGTGAAAAACTCCATATTCAAGGGAATAAAAATACGACCTACCACAGTAGGATTTCAACTCCACTAAACTGAGCAAACTTCATATTACAACCTATTGTAATCTAGGAATTAAACTATTAATCTCTCACCTCTTACAATTACTCTATTGTAAGCCCTTTGCAATAACTATATTACAAAGCAACACTCTTGACTAACTCTAGTCAAATAACCAAAACAATAATGGCCGAATAATATCCTACAGAATACTTCTAAAAAGCCGTGTAGGTATACTAGTAAAGAACGAAAGACAAAGACTCAACAAACTTAAGGACTCAAGACATTTTCAGTGTTGGGATTTGGTTCTTGGTTTGTAGCAGCTTTGTTCTTGAGTGCACCTGGAGGAAACAGTGTCGACTAACTCTTGAGATAATAGGTTTTTGAGATTGTCAAGTGTTTGGTCAAACCTTGTATCATGTTTTATATATATGAGAGAGCATGTGAGAATAGATAGAGACAATACAACTTTTGGTTTGGCCTCTAGTAGCAGAGACTGTGCCGCTGCACTGCTGCCGGTCGATACAGTGAAATAACTTTTACAACTGTAAGGTTAACTGTACGACAGTTGGGGAACTTATCATATATGTTCCCTTATCTGGTTCCTCGAAAGCGTTTGACCAGTCATCAAAACATATCACAACAAGCGCAAAGGAATAACCAGGATCAATCACTTTTTACGCTATAAGTCAATTAATAAACAACATCCAAAATCAAATCTCTATTGATAAATCTTCATGCACTTTAAAATAAAATTATAATTACAGTTGTATAATTGCTTTTAACAAATTAAATTGGCTATAATCTTCTGGATAAATGATAAAGCAATTGAACCGATGTTCTCTCCTCTTATTTTATTCTACTTGCAGCATTAACGTACCAACACCATGGACTAATGCGCCATTTCAGAAAAATGAAATAGAAGTGTTGCAAAAGACGCAGGAGACTATGACAGATAATAACAATAACTCTAGAATCACATTCATTTCTAGTCCCATTTCTGAATTCTGAATCGCTTGGAATCTGGAGTGAATAAGCTGTGACTAAAAATAAAAGTAATATTCCTTTTAAAGTTTAAATCACTGTAGGAATAGAAACCGCCGATCTATCAAATATTCTTCAATCCCGAATTATGGAGTTGGCTGTAACAATAGCTAGAATCGACTATATGAATTCTCTATGTCGAAAAGAGGAAAAACAAAATACTGCCCCGCAAAAACAAGTGACTTTCAAATAATTTAACGAATTTCTGCTGATAAATGTATATACACATGAATAACTAATCAAATTTCACCTGAAGCGTATTATATGAGCACTAAATCGCATAATGCACGTAGGATAGAAAAACGATTAGATATTGTTACGTATCGTTCAGCAAAATGCACTTTGATCTTCAAAAATCTAATACTTCATCAATACTGATACTAAAAGTTTAGGAAAGTTTTGAGAATTTATGACAACCCATGATCAAGTATGAGACAGAGAGAGGAGGAAGTAAGTACATAGGTACACGATGAAACAGAGAAGAAGAACCGGTAGAATTATGATAATTTTTATGAGAAAATGATATTGTATACTCCCTCTCAAAATAATAGCCGAAAAATATAATTTTTTTAATATATTTTCTGTATATATATACATTTCTGTATATTATATATAAAAAAATATATAATTTTATATACTTTTACGATTATAGAATATAAATAGTCTGGGATCGCTTGGAAGTTGGAACTTGGTGTTGAATCACCGGTTTTTGTTTTTCAACTTCTAAACTCTGACGATTTCCTTTTATTACCTCAAATATTTTGCACCCTAGAGAACGCGTATCTAATCTTTTTCCCCCATAAACTTTTAGTCCATGTCGAATTTACAAATGTCAAACTATATATTTGACAATGTAAATTTGTGTGATTTTTAAGGTTCTGAACTCTCTATAAAATACATCATGCACTTTTTTTAAAAAAAAACATTACGTAGTAAACTTTACAAAATTTTATGCTAAAAATAGTATAATATAAAACTTATGGAAAGGAAAGAATTGTACGGATGTACACAATAAACTCAAATTCTTGGAGAATCATGATAGTCTTTCTGGTTACTTGCACGAACTTTCACCTTGTTGAAAGATATTTGATTCCCCACTTTGTAATCTCATTCCCCTCCTATATGTGTAATAAAAAACTAAAAGAAAAATAAATCAAATTCTTCCTTTATTTTGACTATGTTTACTCACACTAAATGATAGAATGTAAAATACAGGTCGATTAAGTTTGACTTTTAATTGAAAATCACAAGAACCAAAATCAAAATTTGTTAATATTTGAGGAACTAAAAGTGCTAATTTCCCTTATACGTTTCAGTCATTCTGTAAACTCTTACAATCTCTTTCGGAAAAAAGATAACGTTTAACTTAGCGTGCTTGATAAATGTACAAAATGATGATGAAATAATCGGCACGTCTAAGTATGATCTGAAAACGTGCTTTCATTAATGTAGTACTTAGCCTGAAAGATTACTGTTGGCCCAAGTGAAGTTTGTTTTGATGATTGACAAAGGAACTTCAGCATGAATCAGGTGCATACACAATGTACACAGACACGGGCAGATTCGAGCATAAGGGATGCCCGTGAAGGAGATAAGCTTAAGTTGTTATATCTGATATCTCCTGATTGAAAATGTTGCATAAATGATAAGGAAAATGACTCCTTACTCGAAGAAAACTTCATCCAAGATAAGGGAGGAGTTAGAAGTTGAAGATAACTAGAACTCTTCCACCAAGGAAGAGTAGCATTAGAACTCTAGTTATTTCTTATTCTACTAACTCTATAAATTGCATGATGTTCTCATTCTACAGGTATGCACAAACGCTGAAGAGTGTGAACCTGAAGCTACATGAACCAGATAGAAGAACCAGTTCTAAGCGTCTGACTTTTATTCTAGTTCAATTGTAGTAGGTGTTTTCAAGTTATACCTTTCAGCTTTATCTAGAAGCAATTGTATTAGGTACTTTGAGTATTTAAGTTAGAGTTAAGTTGAAGTTTTCGCAACAATTAGAGGATGGTTGTCACAACGGGATTAAAGTTAATCCTTAGGTTTAAAAAGAGTTTTGTAAATATTGTTTTGGCTCAGTAATTTAGTGAAGTATTAGGGAAAATCCTACTGAGTAGTAGATCGTGCTTTTTTTTACCTTTTGAGCCGGGTATTTTATACGTAAAAATACGTGTGTTTTTACTTTCCGCATTTACTATTTCCGCAACAGTAGTATAAGGAACACTTAGAAGAACCAAATTATTCTATAATCAGTGCACGCAAAAATTGGACACAACACAAATTATCCCCCCCTCCCCCCTTGTGTGGCATTGAAGTACAAAATAATAATTGGTATCAGAGCAGGTTATCCTTGAATAGGCTAACACCTTAGGAGAAGATCAAGATAAGTGCATCACCTGGAAACTGGGAAGGGCAATCCACTGCTAGGCCACCACTCTTTAGTGGCCAGTACTATTCTTGGTGAAAAAACTGGATGGGGGATCACATTATAGGAGAGAAATGTGAGCTATGGGACATTGTTACCGATGGTCCACTGGCTACCCTGAAAATAAATGCTGAAGGAGTAGAGGTACCAAAGACAAGAGCAGATTGCACTGTTGAGGACTTGAAGAAATGGAAAAAGAATGCTAAAGCCAAGAAATGGCTTGTTTGTGGACTTGGTCCAGATGAGTACAAAAGAATCCAAAGTTATACCACTGCTAAGCAAATTTGGGATACTCTGTAAGTGGCTCATGAAGGAATACCTCAGGTGAAGAGATCAAGAGGAACTCTACTATATTCTCAATATGAGAACTTTATTATGAAGGAAGGAGAAACCATCCAAGAGATGTACACAAGGTTTCCTACTTTGACAAATGAGCTAAAGTTTCTTGAAGGATTATTCTTGAAGAAGATAGAGTCGAGAAGATATTGACAAGAGTTTTGCCTATCACTTGGGAAAGCAAAATCACTGCCATTCAGGAATCAAAGAACATTTCCACTCTCTCACTGGATGAATTAATTGAAAATCTTACTGCCTATGAACTTAGGAGACAAATCATGAAAATGGATGTACCTAAGAATGAAAGGAACTTGGCACCCAGAATCACTGAAGGTTCTGATTTGGAAGATGACGAAATGGCTATGATCACCAAGGACTTCAAGAAGTACCTGAGGAGAGGAAAGGGTTCTTCAATAAGTGAAAGTTATAGGAAGTCAAAAGCTCCCGAGAAGCAAACCAATGATGGCTTCTACAAGTGTGGAAAGACTGATCACCACATCAAGAACTGTCCTTTATATGAAATTTAATGGAAGAAGGAAAAGCTGAACGAAGGAACATGAAGAAGGAGCAGGTTCAACCCAAGGAAAGAAACAACAAAGGATCAACCAAGGCTATGGTCGCTGCTTGGGGAGAAAGTTCAGATGATGATGAGGATGAACAGGCACTTTTGGCAATTGGAGAATCTGATGAAGAAACTGAGATAAGTGTAATTCATCTCAAAGACAAAATTAAATTGTTGTCTAAAAAAAGGTTGTCTGAGTTACTTCTAGAACTAATTGATGAATCTAAGGATGTAAACAATGAAAATGAACAGTTGTCTAAAGAATGTGTGATTTTGAAGGCTAAGTGCAAAAATCTGGAACTTAGGGTTAGTGAAACTGTAAGTGAAAACACTATGTTTAAGGACTAGGTTCATGCACTTGACTCAAATGTTCTAGAACTTAGATCTGAAAATCTAAAACTGAAATTAGGAATAAGTAAAAAGATAGTTGATGTCACACAACTCACTCTAGAAGAAAACATAGGAAAAATAAAAGATGAGTTGTATAAAAGGGATGACCAGGTAAGAATCCTAAAGGAAGATCTAAGCAAGGTCAAGCAAGAGCTAGACAGAACTTGTAAATGGAACAGATCCTCCGATGCACTTTCATAGCTACAAGAACACCGCAGTAGAACCAAAAGAGGACTTGGCTTTAGGAACCTGGCACCTAACTGGGATCCTAAAAGCAAATATCTCACACTTCCTGAGAACAAAATTTGCACACACTGTGGTAAAACAGGTCACTATATAAGTGAATGCATTGCAAAAGAAAATGCAAGTCAAAAGAACAAATAATTCGTTCAAGGGAAGAATAGGCTACCAAGTTGGGCTAAAAATAATTTGATCCATCCTTTTGCTTATAGAAAGGGACCCAAACTCGTTTGGGTTCCTAAGACTAACCCCTGATTTCCTTTTGCAGGTCCAAGTGAAGGAGAGCAGCCAAATATGGTACATGGATAGTGGGTACTCAAAGCACATGACAGGAAGCAAGAAACCTATTTCTTTAACTTGAGGACTGATAAGTAGGAATTTTAGCCTATTAATTGCTCTCTTTTACTTGTGTTTTGGGCCACAAATGTGTGAAGGTATTCCCGAAAACTAATTTAATATGCTTGCTTGCAGGGATTTTTGAAAATGAGCCAAGGGAGCCATAATCAACTCATAAAGGAGTTAAAACTTGAACAAAAATAAAGACTGAGCCAAGAGGTGTGGAATGCGGACCACGACAAAACTATACGGCCACAAAGTATCAACGCGGACGCGGCTATTATTTTGCGGTCCGCGATATGAAGAATCAGAGAGATGTTTTTTTGTGCACAAACATGAAGGCAGACCGCGACAAGAAGATGCGGCCGCAAAAGTACCAGCATGGCCGCGATGGAAATTCCGTGGACCGCAGTTGCTAAGCTTCAGAGAGTGCATAATTCAAGCAAAAATGAGAAGGGCGGCCCGCGTCAAAGTTACGCGACCGCGGAAGTCTCTCACGCAGACGCGATGGAATTTACACGGTCCGTGAAGCAAAGTTCAACCCAGGTCCAGACGTGAAGAAACGCGGACCGCGATCAGAATTACGCGGCCGCGAATGCAAGTGAGTGGCAGCGGTCAGAATTACGCGACCGCGAAACTTCCGCATAGGGCATTTTTGTCCGAAAATTTCAGCTTAGTATAAATAGATCTTTTTGTGAATTTTAGGTTATGTTATGTTTTTGCTGAGTACGTGAGACGACTAGGTTTTCCTTTTTGGGCAATTTTGTACAAGATTTACTTTGTAACATTAGATTTTCATCTTTTAATTTAGTATTATGGATTATATCTTCTCTTTATCTTTGATTTCTACTATTATTATGAGTAGCTAGACCCGTAGCTAGGGTTGTGACTCAACCCTAGTGTGGGTATTTAATGGGTCTTGAATTTTAGGGCTTGAATGTTTATGGGTTAGTGATATTTAGCCTAGTTCTTGCTAGAATTATAGAATTAGTGGTTACAAACACTGATTCATGCCTTTATGATTTGGTCTCTTCTTGAGAAAGAGGGATTAAGTCTTGGAAAACTAGGCTAACAAGGAATTGGGGTGAACTCACGAAATTGATAGCCCCAATTAAAGGGTTAAACCTAGAGATAGTAATACCCGACTGGAGCTAATATCACATGACTTGCATGAATACCCAGTTGGACTTGAGAAAGCCAAATCGGGCAAAATTACTCAAATTATCGAGAGATATAGAGTGAGTACTTGGGTGTGATGGCTATATTACGTTCCCAAATTAATCAAGCTTGCCCTATATTCTTACTACCCGTTAGACCACCTAGGCGAAAGTCACTACCCTAGTCCTTTTAAACACTTGAAAACCAATATAAAAAATATTGTACTTAGCTTTAATCATTGCATACAATAGAATAGAATTAGAAGTAGAATCAACACCATCATGTTTGGAAGTGCCATTAGGAACAACACACGTATCTAGACTTAGATATAAACCTAATTCCAAATCAATTAACTCTCTGTGGAAATCGATCCCGACCTTGTTGGGTAAAACTGTATCGACCATCCTCGCTACTCAATAGTGGTGTAGGTTTGGACCCGATCAATTTTTGGCATCGTTGGCGGGGAGTTAGATGGTATTAGCTATATATCTAACTATTTATGTGTTTTGTTTTTCTTTCCTTCAGTTTTTCTAATTTTTGTGTGTCAATTACTTTTAGGTACCAAATGGCTCTTAACGAAGTCCTCGGACATATTCCTCAGGAGGAGGAGGTAGATGAGAATGAAGTGGATGAGGTTCACCTTGAACCTCAAGTACAAAGAAGAGGCCGCCCGTCTCATGACAACATTCCAAACCCTCCCCCACCTCCTCCAAGGGCAGCACGCCGGGTGTTGCCCAATGAAGGCTACGCAAGTGCAATTATCCAACCCCGGATTCGGGTGGGCAATTTTCAAATAACTAATGTCATGCTTACTCTATTGGAACAAAGGGGTTTCTTCACCGGAGCTCCACATCAGAACGCATAAAATCATCTCAAAGGTTTTGTAGACACATGCTGGGGGAGCAAGCAGACGAATGTATCTGAGGACGCTTTGAGGTTAAGGCTTTTCTCTTTCTCACTTAGATGGAAGGCTTTAGATTAGCTTGAGAGGCTACCCAACTATTCCATCTCCACATGGGATGAGTTGGCCGAGAAGTTCATACTGAAGTTCTTTTCTTCGGGACATATGGTAACATTGAGAGATGAAATCCTTACTTTTAAACAAGAGTCAAATGAATCGTTACATAAGATTTGGGAATGGTACCGAACAACGGTCAAAGAGTGCCCCAACAATTATATGACTAAAGCAATGATCCAGCAAACATTTTATAGGGGTATAAACACAACTAACCAATGTGTGGTGAATCAGCTCGCTGGGGGTAACTTCATGAATACGCCATAGTCAGAAGCATGTGAAACATCTATATGAGATGGAGGACACCTCTTCAACTTGGCAAAGTCGGCCCAATGTTCCTCAGGGTGACCTTAATGTTATCCATTTTCACAAGGAACTCCATGATCACGGACAAGCCATAGCAGAGTTGACAATTACCTGAATCAGTTAGCCAAGGCACAACTTCAGCAGGTTCAGGGGCCAAAGCAAGTAAATTCCATGGAAGGGGTGAATGTAATGGTTAACAAGAGGAGACAAAGAGGTCAACAAGTTCAACACGATCAGGATCAATTTGAGCAAAGTGGTAGTGGGTACAACCAAGATGACTCTTATGACGATCAAAGTGAAGAGGTTCAATATGTGAACAATTACCAAGGTCAACGGAGAAATGCTCCAAATCAACAATAGTGGAGATCACAGGGAAACAATAAAAATTGGGGCAACCAAGGCCAAGGGAATTGGAATAGTGGCTACAACAACAATCCGAACAATTGGGGGAATCAAGGAAATAACCAAGGCAATTGGGGTGGCAACAATAATAGTAATTGGGGAGGCAATGGAAACCAAGGGGGTTGGAACAACAATAATCAAGGGAACCGGGGGTCGGTCCCTCAAAGGCCCCCGATGTATCAACAACCCAACAACCCGCCTCCATATCCGTCACAAGGGCAAAGTTTTTCCAACAATGAGATGGGATGGATAGAAAGTATGTTCAAGCAAATGATGGAAAGAAATGCCGACTCTGATGCCCAAATAGCCTCCCACAATACTTCTATCCGCAACTTGGAAGTACAAATGAGTCAAGTTTCTCAAGCATTGAATACTCACCTTAAGGAGGCACTACCAAGTGATACGGTAGTAAACCCGAAGGGTGGGAACAATACAGGCCATGCTATGGCGGTGACCACAAGAAGCGGTAGAGGTGGAGATGTAAGTACCTCCAATCCAAGAAAGATTGTGAATGATGATTTGGTTGTGCAAGAAGAGGATTAGCCAAGAAATGATGAGAATGTGAATGATGAAGTGAGGATAGACATTGATGAAAATATGGAGGAGGCACAAAATGATGTGAACCTGTCTAGGGAACACGTGATAGACATACCGCATCCGGTAGTGCCCAAAGCCAAGGCTCCTTTTCCAAGGACTNAAACCCGTCTAGGGAACACGTGATAGACATACCAGAAATGGTAGTGCCCAAAGCCAAGGCCCCTTTGCAAAGGCCTCCTCTACCGTATCCTCAAAGGCTTGCAAAGCAAAAAAACGAGAACCAATTCAAGAAATTCATTGATATGATGAAAAGTTTGTCCATAAATGTACCTTTGGTTGAAGCTCTAGAACAGATGTTGGGATATGCCAAGTTCAAGAAGGACTTGGTAACAAAGAAGAGGTAAATGAACTGTGAGACGATCAAAATGACACATCAAGTGAGTGCCACTATGCATTCTATG
The DNA here is from genome assembly GCA_000715115.1 of Nicotiana otophora. Lineage (NCBI taxonomy): Eukaryota > Viridiplantae > Streptophyta > Magnoliopsida > Solanales > Solanaceae > Nicotiana > Nicotiana otophora. The sequence continues at coordinate 14,260 of AWOL01S0134094.1, forward strand.
GCTCCAAAGCTAGAATATCCCGGTGCCTTTATAATTCCATGCACTATCGGTAATGCCAATTTCGCCAAAGCCTTGTGCGATTTGGGAGCAAGCATTAATTTGATGCCATATTCTGTGTTCAAGACATTGGGGATTGGGCAACCAAGACCTACTTTTATGAGGTTGCAAATGGCGGACCGAACAATGAAAAGGCCATTGGGGATAATTGATGATGTGCTAGTTCGGGTCGACAAGTTCATACTTCCCACAGATTTTATGATACTCGACTATGAGGTTGACTATGAGGTGCCAATAATATTGGGGAGACCTTTCCTAGAAACAGGAAAGGCATTGGTTGATGTGGAAGCTGGGGAGCTCACCTTCCATGTGGGCGATGTAAAAGTTGTGTTCCACGTGTGCAAGTCAATGAGGCATCCTAAGAGCAACGAAGTATGCTCTTTTGTGGATCTTGTGACGGAGGTTATTGTTGATGACACGAGTGCTATGATTAATGTGGAAGACCCTCTGGAAGATGTGTTGTTGAATCATGAGGATTATGAGAAGGTAGGCTTGATAGAATGTGCAAATGCTTTGCAAGGAATGGGATCCTACACATATGGACCCCGTAAACTTTCCTTGGACCTTAAGAACCGGAAGACTCCGCCAACAAAGCCCTCAATCGAGGAGCCACCAACATTGGAGTTAAAGCCCTTGCCGTCACACCTCAGGTATGAGTTCTTAGGCCCTTGTTCCATATTACCTGTTATTCTTTCTTCGTGCTTAACTAACGTGTAGGTAGATTCCACCCTTGCGGTGCTTCAAAGAAGGAAGAAGGCAATAGGTTGGACATTGGCGGATATTAGGGGTATAAGCCCCTCCTTCTGCATGCACAAAATCATATTGGAGGAAGATGCCAAACCCTCCGTGGAACATCAAAGGAGGTTGAACGAGGCCATGCAAGAGGTAGTCAAGAAAGAGATCATCAAGTGGCTAGATGCAGGGGTTGTGTACCCCATTTCTGATAGTTCATGGACTTTACCGGTACAATGTGTCCCAAAGAAGGGGGGCATGAATGTGATCATAAATGATAGAAATGAATTGATCCCCACAAGAACTGTCACCAGTTGGAGGGTATGCATGGATTATAGAAAGTTGAACAAAGTGACCCACAAAGACCATTTTCCATTGCCATTTCTCGACCAAATATTGGATAGACTTGTCGGGCGTGCTTATTATTGCTTTTTAGATGGGTACTCCGAGTACAACCAGATTCTCATTGCACCTGAAGACCAAGAGAAAACCACCTTCACCTGTCGGTATGGTATATTTGCATTCTCACGGATGCCGTTTGGTTTATGTAATGCACCGGCTACCTTTCAGCGGTGTATGATGGCAATATTTACGAATATGGTGGAGGCCTCCCTCGAGGTGTTCATGGATGATTTCAGTATTGTGGCGGATTCCTTTGAAGAATGTTTGGATAATCTTGACAAAGTGTTGGCCCGATGTGAAGAGATCAACTTAGTGTTTCATTGGGAAAAGTGCCACTTTATGGTCGAGGAGGGCATTGTCCTCGGCCATAAGATCTCCAAGAACGGTATTGAAGTGGACAATGCAAAAATTGAAGTGATATCAAAACTCCCTCCTCCGAATTCCGTCAAGGGAGTGAGGAGCTTTCTTGGTTACGCATGGTTTTACCGTAGGTTCATCAAGGATTTCTCAAAAGTGGTGAAACCCTTGTGCAAGCTGTTGGAAAAAGATGCCAAGTTTGTGTTCGTTGATGATTGCATTAAAGCTTTTGAGCTACTCAAGTATAGGTTGACTATAACTCCCATCATTATCGCACCCAATTGGAGCTTACCATTTGAGCTCATGTGCGATGCTAGCGACGTTACGGTAGGAGCAGTATTGGGGCAAAGAATCAACAAGATATTTCATCCGGTCTATTATGCAAGAAAAATAATGAACGATGCCTAAGTCAACTATACATTGACCGAGAAAGAGCTATTAGCCATTGTCTTCGCCATGGAAATGTTCCGCGGCACTTCGTTATTTGATGAGTAAAAAGGACTCTAAGGCTAGGTTGATGAGATGAGTTCTTATTCTACAAGAATTTGATCTTGAAATCATAGACCGAAAAGAGAGTGAAAATCAAGTGGCGAACCATTTGTCCCGCTTGGAAGAGGAGGGGAGGCCCCATGATGGCCTCGAGATTAATGATTCATTTTCGGATGAACAACTCCTCTCCGTGTCTGTGACTGGGATACCTTGGTTCGCCGATGTGGCTAACTTTCTTGTGACCGGCATTGTCCCGAATGAGCTCTCTTCAAACCAAAGGAAGAAGCTCAAATAGAACTACTTGGATTATTATTGGGATGAGCCATATGTTTTCAAAATTTGCAATGATGGTGTTATCTAGAGATGTGTTCCGGAAGAAGAGCAATTGAGTTTTCTTGAAGGTTGCCATTCCTTGCCCTATGGTGGTCACCATGGTGAGGCGAGAACTTCTACAAAGGTCAAAAGCTGTGGATTCTTTTGGCCCACCTTGTACAAATATGCTAGTGAGCTTGTTAGGCATTGTGATGAGTGCCAAAGAGCTGGTGGAATTTCCAAGAAGAATGAAATACCCCTCACCACTATTCTCGAGATTGATATTTTCGATGTGTGGGGCATCGACTTTATGGGGCCATTTGTGAGTTCATGTGGGAACACTTATATTCTGGTTGCTGTTGATTATGTCTCCAAATAGGTTGAAGCTGTGGATTTGCCCAATAATGAGGCACGAAGTGTGGTGGCTTTCTTAAAGAAGAATATCTTCACAAGGTTCGGCACCCCAAGGACTATCATTAGTGATAGGGGTTCTCATTTTTGCAACAAAACCTTCGACACTTTACTTTCTAAGTATGGTGTTAATCATAAGGTGTCAACCCCTTATCAACCACAGGCTAGTGGACAAGTTGAGGTCTCCAACAGGGAGATCAAGAGAATACTATCCAAGATTGTCAATGCAAACTGGATTGATTGGCAAGGAAACTTGACGATGCTTTATGGGCCTATCGTACAACTTACAAGACTCCAATTGGTATGTCTACATGCCGGTTGGTATTTGGAAAAACATGCCATCTTCCGGTTGAATTAGAGCACAAGTCCATGCGGGCGCTGAAGAAGTTGAACCTTGAATGAGATGTAGCTGCCAATCTCCGGGTAGAGCAACTAAATGAACTTGATGAGATCCGGTTCCATGATTATTCCAGCTCGTCCTTATATAAGGACAAGATGAAGTACTTACTTGACAAATATATCCGAGAACAAAAAATTCAAGGAGGGTGACTTGATTCTTCTATTCAACTCTCGGTTACAGATGTTTCCGGGAAAGCTCAAGTCAAAGTGGAGTGGCCCTTTTGAAGTGGTGCATGTAACTTCGTTTGGTGCTCTCGATTTGAAAAACAAAAATGGTGAAATATTTAGAGTTAATGGGCACCGAGTGAAGTATTACCTTGGCAAGAATGATGATACCCACGTAGTGGCCTTGATCTATTTCAAATGATGATGGTAACATGCGTCGTGCTGCGACGTTAAATCAGGCGCTTCTTGGGAGGCAACCCATGTGTTTTTCTTTCTTTTGATTTTCTTCTTAGATTAGGCATTGTTTTGGATTAACTGGTTGTGAAGTGTATGTAGGAACTGGTTGTGCAGTTCAGGATTTTGACAGAGAAAAATTTGGGTAAGTGTTGGAAGTTCGCAGACCACGCCCAAAATTTCGCGGTCCACGTGAGCATTTCGCGGTAGCACATTTTTGTCCGCGCACGTGTACTTGAAAAGAGCAAAATGCCAACTCTCTGAAGTTGGACTGTTAAAAATCCTTCAGATATCACGGTCGCGTTCTAATTTTTGCGGACCACGTAGCATTTTGCGACCGCAGCCAATATTCTGCGGACCGCGCCTATGTGCTTGAAGCTGGTCTACATAAGTAACATAGCGCGGACCGCGATAGAATTTCACGACCGCGCTCAAATAAGGCGGTGGGTTCCACAGTTGATTCGTATAAATAAGGGTTCCTTAAACAGTTTACACTTTTCGAACCCTAAAATTTCACCGCACAAAAAGCACTGTTCATCTCATCCTGCTCTCAATTTTCATCTTATTCACATTAAGAATTCATTTCCTACTACAATTTTACAAGTGGTATGTTCAATACCATGATGTGATTTTATTTTTTTCTTTTCTTTTCTCTTTGTTTTAATTTTTCTTTATTAGTTAGGGTTAGATGCATGCCATGATCTCACATTAATGCTTAATTGATACTTAAATACATGTGGGTAGTGTTTATATGCCTAATGAGGATGGGGCTAGTAACTTTGCATGATTAATTGAACTAATATTTGTACACTTAGCGAAAACCCTTGTTATCAGTGTTCTTAGTTCCGATATTATTGGAATTTCGCGGCCACGGTCCATTTTACGCGGTCCGCAATAGGGTAGCCGGCCGCATTCATTTTTTTCGCAGTCCTCACTACCCCAATTTTAGTTACTAAGTGATTGCTAAGAGTTCTCGACCGCAGTCACTTTTACGCGGTCCACGGCTGGTCCTTCACGGCTGCGTTCAAGTTTTCGCGGTCCGCGCCTGTGAACTTCAAGGAGTCTGTTAATTGCTTTCGCGGCCGCATTCATTTTTCTGCGATTTGCAAATGGTCATTCGCGTCCACATCTAATTTTTTGCGGTCCGTGTGTGTCCAAGATCAGAGAGCCAGTAGTCTGAACCTGACCTCTTCGCGACTGCGTTCACTTTTTAGCGGTCCGCGATGGGCATTCCGCGGCCGCGTCCACTTTTTTGTGGTCTATAATGCCCTGTTATGAGAAGCCCTGCCCTGTTATCTAGAAGCAATTGTATTAAGTACTCTAAGTATTCAAGTTAGAGTTAAGTTGAAGTTGTCGCAACAGTTAGAGGTTGGTTGCCACAACGGAATTAGAGTTAATCTTTAGGTTTACAAAGAGTTTTGTAAATGTTGTTTTGGCTCAGTGATTTAGTGAAGTGCTGGAGAAAATACTACTGAGTAGTAGGTCGTAGTTTTTTCATCTTTTGAGCCGAGTGTTTTCCACATAAAAATACGTGTGTTCTTTACTTTCCGCAACAGTAGTATAAGGAACACTTAGAAGAATCAGGTCCTTCTATAATCAGTGTACGCAAAAATTGAATATCACACAAATCACCCCTCTTGTGTGGCATTGACGTACAAAATAACAATTACTATAAAAACGCTAATAGCTAGGATTAAGAGGAATTGTCCATATCAAACATGACATAAAAAGTATCATGCGACATGCTTAATCAGATCACAACGCTGACACATCATAGGCTAATTGTTAGGCAAAAGTCCCAAAACATATATAAAGACAAATGAA
>AWOL01S0134101.1:0-18000 GCA_000715115.1 Nicotiana otophora
TCAAGTCCGATTGACCTCAAATTTTGCACACAAGTCATAAATGACATAATGGAGCTATAAAAAGTTTTGGAACTGGATTCCGATCCCGATATCAAAAAGTCAACTCTCCGGTCAAACTTCCAAACTTAAATTCTTGTTTTAGCCATTTCAAGCCTAATTTAACTACGGACTTCTAAATAAAATTCCGAATATGCTCCTAAGTCCAAAATTACCATACGGATCTATTGGAATCGTCAAATCCTAATTCCGGGGTCGTTTGCTAAAAACGTTGACCGAATTCAAACTTGGCCTTTTAAGGCTAACTTAAGGAACCAAGTGTTCCGGTTTCAACCCAAACACTTCCAAATCCCGAACCAATCATACTCGCAAGTCATAAATCTTTAAAAGCACATACAGGAAGTTTTATTTTTAGGGAACGGGATTCTAAAAGTTAAAATGACTTGTTAGGTCATTACATTATGATTCACGATGTTTCGGATTTTAGGATTTGTTGTGTATTTTTATATTGTTGGTTAAACTTAAATTTTTATTTTATTATTCCATAAAATGTTAGGCTTACCTAGTTGTAGAGACTAGGTGCCATCATGACGTCACACGAAGGGAAAATTTAGTTGTGACATTGTGTCTCCATTGATGGAAGTCAATAAAAGTGTAAGGTGTGATTGAGAAGAATATGTTGAATCGATTGAGGATGTACAAAGTCCGATTAACGTATCTTTAAAAAGGATGGTAGAGTCCAAATGATGGTATTATTATGGGGATGGTTATGATGACCAGAATGGGTATGTATATTTGACAAGTCAAGGTTCAACACAAGTCAACCAGAGTTTAGTCAGACAAATAGAACTTAATAAGGGATAACAAACAGAAGGTATTTGTAACGGATAAAGAACAAATAATAATAACAGGCAAGGAACATAACACATAAAGAATGGGTAACATGTAAAGAATACGTAACAGTTAAAGGATGTGCAACAATTAATCCTACTAAGCTAAGGTGCAAGATTGTTTGTTCAGTGACCTAGGGATTCTAAGAGTTGATTTACCTAGATTCGAGCATGAGTTTAGGATAACTGCGAGATGGTACGTAGTTAGCCTCGTATGCCAATCTCTAAAACTAGAGAGTTTTGAAAGAAGGTTCGGAGAGGTCAAAAGATAACCCTCACGTGACTTTAGTGTGATTGTGTGCAACCAGGAGTCGATATGAAAGTGATGACAATTTAATAAGGCACCACCAAAAGTATGTTACAAATAATATACAACATGGGAATATGTGAAAGCATATACAACATGTGCATGCATAAAAGAATATACAATATGAGCATGACAAAGAATATACAACTTAGAGAGTGTGACAAAGAGTATACTACTTAAATCATATGACAAAGAATATACCAATTGAAGCGCATAACAAAGAGTAGACTATTTGAAGCATGCAGCGAAGAATATACGACTTGAAGCAAATAATATACAACTTTAAAGTAGAGAATATACAACTTGAAGCAAAGACATAAAGAATCAAAATTGGAGTATTGGAGAACCTGTAATCCCTCAAATAATTGATCAAGTCCGCTGTGGTTAAAACTTGAAGTATTCCCAACTGAGTTGCCATGTTATTGCACCCTATTTTGTACAAGTCCAAATAATATACAACTTATAGTACTCTACAAGGTTAATTATTATTTAAGAGTCGCCACCTAGTATTTAAAGCATACTAGGATACCTATATTGTACTACGTAATATACATTTTAATTATGAATTGCGAAACCAGTTGAAATTATAGGTAAGGGTTCAAGTTATTTCAAGGGGAAGATGTTAGGCACCCCTCGAGATCCACAAAATGTAGTTCCATGGACTCAATCAAATAAATTAGGGATTAGATAAAGAACATTTAATTCAATATTTACAAAGAATTATGAAAGTGATTTGAAAAGGGAGACTAAACATGAATGTCAAATGGTGAAAACATAAGTATCTCTGTATAATAAAATATGTATAAAGAGTGTGGATGAATAACATGAAAATTTATATTTTTGATGATTTAATAAATGTACAAAATATGTAGCTACAAACAAAGTATTTATAAATTAATATAATGAATGTTAATAAAAGAATACACTTGAACATTTGATTTATGTCCAAGGTCATTTAGATAAAGTATATGAGATACCAAAAAAGACATGTTTAAAATAGTTGATTATGAGAAGAAAGAAGAATTATGTTTAAAATTATCATATGAATGACTAATGACTTTAAACGATTCATTTAACAAATGATAATATATAAAAAACATTTATCAAACGAATGAATATAAATAAAAGATTGAAAGAAGTAGAGAGTTATATACTATACAACCATGTATTCTAAAAATTGGATTATTTTGATGAGATGTAAAGGCAACTTACAATTGAAGCTATCATACTAAACCACACACCAAATCTATTAACATAAGAACAAGAAGGAAAAGAATATAATATCTCACATGATTATGTTATGCTAAATTTGTTCAAGAGCCATACGTAGTCGAATGTGGGTTAACAAAATATCATTCACTAGTAAGTGGTTTCAACAAGCATGTTAGTATAAATTATTACTTTAGAGAAGGATTATGTCATACTATTATCTATGTCCATGACTAATTTAATTAGCTAAGTGTACACCTATCTTGATTAACCATACTATAGAACATATTCAACAACCTAGATATACATGCACCATTTTACGAATTACTTATCACAAAATATTGCGATTTAATCTGATTATTAATTATATGCGCTTCACCCTAAACGTTTAGAAAATAGATACTAGATAATATTGAAAATAAGCAAGCATAATATCTATCTATGACTTTACTATATTTTGTTTTTTGATGTCACAACCCAATTTCCCCTATAGGTCGTTATGGCGCCCAACGTCGCCGCTAGATAAGCCAACAGTGAACTAGTCATGTATTTGCTCTTTTTAATAATTTCAAAGTAGTTGATTTTTTTTATTGAGAAAATAATTAGTGGAAAATTATAGTAAGATAAAGCATAAACTAATGAGAGAATAAATACAGTGAATATAATACTCAAAACCATAAAGTGTCAACTAAAATGTTACCAAAATCCGGTGTCATAAGTGTATGAGCAACTAGTAGCATATCAAAACCACCTATGCTTTTGTCTTGAATAAGATAGACATAAAGTAAATACAAAAGAGAGACTGTGGTGTTGCATAACGGACACAGAGAGCAGCTCATTACTATGCCTCAGGTAAATAGGGTATGCGCCTAAATGACTGTCACATGCACCTGTCTCAGATCCTGCACGATTAGTGCAGAAGTATAGCGTGAGTACATAAACAACATGTATCTAGTAAGTATCTAATCTAACCTCAAAGAAGTAGTATCGAGGGTTCGACATCGACACTTACTATGAGCCAATCAATAAAGTACATCAATTCTAAATATTCATGGAATACATCAATAATAATAATAACAAACAGTAAATTATTTAACTAAAAGTCAATTTAAAATCTCCAATTAACACATACTAACTTCAACAAATACGGTCCATCAAGTAAATTATAATTTCTCAAGTCATGAAAATAATATCAAGTGTAATCGGACTCCTAGCATTATCACGAATGATTTATGCCAAGGTCGTGCGACCCCATCCAGAATAATGTGTACACCGCCGAGGGTCGACTGGCACGAATCATAAATGCATATATTATAGTGACAAGGCGTTCGTCCCGCTCCACAAGAAGAGAGGATAATCTACGAACTCCGATTTATCAGCTACTACGAGACAATTATACAATAATGCACAATTTCTACCAATGGTCTAGTAACCCGCTAAAAACTCAAAGTATATGAAGTTCAGTCTTTACAAATTCTTTATCAAGTTTCAATGTACTTTAAGCACTTAAATTAACAAATAGAGTGCAAATAATATAAGTATTATATGATAGAGTCCTAAATCTACCTGGACATAAGCATAAATTGTAGCTACGCACGGACTCTCGTCACTTTGTGCATACGTAGCACCCACAATTAGCAACATATAGTAATTTAAAATACCTATGGGGTAAATTACCTCTTACAAGGTTAGGCAAGAGACTTACCTCATTTCCAAATTCACTTTCGGTCCACTAATCCGCTCTAAAAGTAACAAGTTGATGCCGAATAATCTGAAAATAGTCAAATATTATATAATTTAATCAATATATACTCAAAAGTTCGTAATTTAGCTATTAGAGTAATTACCCAACCCAAATTGGAAGATTCCTAAAATTTACCGACAGAGCCCACATGCTCGGATTCCAAAATTTTTTGAAGACAATCATTACCCATAGCCTCACGAACTCAAATATATAATTTTTTCTCAATTCCATAATCATTTTCTTGGTCAAATTTTATTTTTATCAAAATCTAGATTTTTCAACTAAAACCACAATTTCTAATATTTACATGTTAAGAATCTTCCCGAAATCCATGTATTAAACTCACATTAAGTAGTATCACTTGCCTCATGATGATTGGTGAACAATCCCTCTCCAAGAGCTCCACAATCGACCACCCCAAGTAAAAATGAGAGAAAAAGAACCTAAGTCTGATATAAATGCACCATTACTGCCCCAACGTTTTTCGCACCTGCGGAAGAACCACCACTTTTGTGGGGCCGCTCCGTTGGTCGATTGTCTGCATCTGCGGAACATGCACGACCCGCGACTATTCACACCTGCGGCCAAGTCCCGCATCTGCGAGCCTGCTTCTGCGGCTCGCCTTGCGCAGCTCCGACCATTGCCAGGTTGCCTCCCTCCGCATCTGCGGACCCCTTCATCGCAGAAGCGAGTTCGCTTCTGCAGACATGCTTCGCTTCTGCGGAGCTCGCTGACCCCTCCCCTTTTCGCTTCTGCGAGCAAGGCGATGCATCTACGGCCATCCCACCGCAGGTGCGAACGCACCAGGTGACAGGCACCAACAGCTCTTCTCCAAATTCAAACTTGATCTGCGCATCGTCCGAATAACATCTGAGGCCCCCCGGGGGCTTGCCCAAGCATACCAATGAGTTTGTAAACATAAAATGGACTCGCTCGCACCATCGAAATGCAGAAAAGAACATTAAAACTAAGAATCGCAAGCCAAAACCAATAGAATCAACTTATGAAGTTCAAATTCTTCCAACTTACACTGAACACGCTGATTCATACTTAAACTACTCGGAATGACACTAAATTTTGCGTGCAAATCTTAAATCACCACACGAAACTATTCCCGGGTTCAGAATGCCAAACGAACCTCCATAACATCAAAACCTACTCCAAACTAAATTTAAAGAATTTTAAAACCTTCAATAAACCAACTTTTAATTTTAGGCGCCGAAACGCTCCCGGGTCACCCAAAAACTAATCCGAACACATGCCCAAGTCCAAAATGAACATACGAACATATTGGGACTATCAAATCCCAGTTTCGAGGTCGTTTACTAGAAATATTAACCCAAGTCAAACTTGACCCCTTTAAAGCCAATAATAACAAGGAACTAAGTATTCCGATTTCAACCCGAACCCTTCGAAACCCGAACTAACAATCCCCGTAAGTCATAAAACAGTAGAAGCACATACGGGAAGTCTTATTTAGGGGAACGGGGATCTAGAAAGCAAAACAACCGGTCGGGTCGTCACAACTTCAACTTAAAACTACTCCATAATTTGAATGGGTATTTTTTTATTTTTATTTATATTTTTTATTATAGATAAATATAAGATATTTATATTTATTAATTCACGTTGAGTAACCAATTAATTCAAAATTTAAAAATCAAAAAAAAAATTAGTTAGAAAGGTAGTTTATTTTGTCTTAACAATGCCACTTGGCTTTTTGTGGTTATGCCACTTGTTTTAATGAGATTATTTTTTCTTCTACTTTTAATTATATATAGATAATTTTAAAACTTCAAATTGAAACTACTCCATAATTTGAATGGGTCTAATCACGTTGCAAACAATACTTACTCGCCCGATATTTATACCAAATCAAATAATTTAACCATGAGAGTCACAAATTAAAGAGTAAATGCATATCATCCATAGTTTAGTGATAAATTACTTGGGACAAATATCATGTATTTATTTGCTTGAAGTAAATGCCTAGTGCTGGTAAGTGTTTACCTTATTTCATGTCACGACCCCAATTTTCCTCCGTAGGATATCGTGATGGCACCTTGTTTCTAAGACTAGGTAAGTCTAACAAACATGTAGAATATAACTGAAATAACAGTAAACTCTCAAATACACAACGATATTTAATAAAGAAGACTCTATAACTCAACAAATGTAATTTCCTCAAAACCTGGTGATACCGAGTCACAAGTTCTACAACAGTATCATAGACATCCTTATACAATTATATCTAATAACAGAAAGAAAATAAAGAANAGTTCGCTTTTGCGAAAAATGTTTCACTTTTGCAGACCTCGCTAACTCCCCTCCATTTCAATTTTGCGAATAATACGCCGCACCTGCGGTGCCTCTCCTGCGGCCATCCCCACTGCAGGTGTGAACGCACCAGATGCCAACCCCTTCAGTTATTCATCAAAGAGCAATCAAGCTTCGTCGACCCTCTGAATCCCACACGCGGGCCCCGAGGCCTCGACCAAATATACCAACAAGTTCGTACAAATAAAACGGACTCGTTCGAACCCTCGAAACGCATAAAACAACATCAAAACTATGAATTGCACCACAAAACCAAATCGAATCAACTTATGACCTTCAAGTTTTCCCAACTTATTCTGAATGCGCTGAATCATACTTAAATACTCGGAATGACAAAATAATTTGCGTGCAATTTATAAATCACTATACAGAACTACTCTCAGGCTCGGAATCCAAAACGGACCTCGTCAATACCAAAACCTACTCCAAACCAAACTTAAAGAACTTGAAAACCTTCAATGCACCAACTTTCAATATTAAGCGCTAAACCGCTCCTGGGTAATCCAAAACCTGATCCGAAAACGCGTCCAAGTCCAAATCATCATACGAACATATTGGGACCATCCAATTCTGGTTTCGAGGTCGTTTACTAAAAATGTTGACTTAAGTCAAACTTGGCCATTATGGGTCATTATTAAGGAATTAAGTGTTCTGATTTCAATCCAAACCCTTCCAAACCCAAACCAACCATCCCTGCAAGTCATAAAACAGTAAAGGCACATACGAGGAATCTAAATTAGGGGAACGGGGACCTAGAAAGCAAAATGACCCGTCGGGTCATTACATTCTTCACCTTTTAAACAAACGCTAGTCCTCGAACTAGTCTAGAATCATACCTGGAGTGCTGAATAGGTATGGATATCTACTCTGCATGTCCTCCTCAGTCTCCCAAGTTACCTCTTTGACTGGTTGACACCTCCACTAGACCTTTACCGTAGAAATCTTCTAAGACCTCAACTTGCGAACCTGCCTGTTAACAATGGCAACTAGCTCCTCCTCATAACCCATACTCTCATCTTGCTGAACCGTGTTGTAGTCTAACACATGCGACTTATCGGCATGATACTTTTGTAGAATAGACACGTGGAAAACCGGATGAACTCCTAATAGACTGAGAGGCAAAGCAAGCTCAAAAGCAACTTCCCCAACTCGCCTCAATACCACAAATGGACCTATAAACCTTGGGCTCAACTTTCCTTTCTTCCTGAACCTCATGATTCCCTTCATCGGCAAGACTTTCAAGAGAACCTTCTCACCCACCATAAATGATAAATCATGCGCCTTCTAATCCGCGTAACTTTTTGATCTGGACTCTGTTGTGCGAAGTTTCTCCTGAATCAACCTCACCTTCTCCGAGGCATCCTTCACTAAATCAGTGCCATATAACCTAGACTCGCCGAGCTCAAACCATCCGATGGGAAAATGACATCGCCAACCATAAAAAGCCTCAAATTAAGCCATCTCAATGCTAGACTAATAACGGTTCTTATAAGCAAACTCGACCAAAGGCAAGAATCGATCCCACTTCCCTCCGAAGTCAATCTCACATGCTTTGAGCATATCCTCCAAGATCTGAACCGTCTGCTCTGACTATCCCTCGGTCTGCGGATGAAAGGCTATGTTGAGCTCTACCCGGGTACCCAACTCGCTCTGTACTGCTTTCCAGAAGTGCGAAGTGAACTGAGAGCCTCTATATGAAATGATGGAAATAGGCATACCATGCAATCGAACAATCTCCTGAATGTAATTCTGGGCCAATATCTTTGAAGAATATGTAGTCACAACCATAAGAAAGTGTGACGACTTGGTCAACCTGTCGAAAATGACCCAAATTGCATCAAAGTTCCTCAAAGTCCACGACAACCTAACTACGAAGTCCATAGTGATACGCTCCCATTTCCACTCAGGTAATAACCATATGCTGAAGTAGGCCACCTGGCCTCTGGTGCTCATACTTAACCTGCTGGTAATTTAGGCACCTCGGTACATACTCAACTATGTCATTCTTCATCCGCTGCCACCAATAATGCTGCCTCATGTCACGATACATCTCCGTACCACCTGGATGAATAGAATACTGCAAATTATGTGCCTCCTCTAGAATCTTCTCTCTCAATCCATCAACATTAGGTTCACATAGACAACCCCGGAGTCGCAGAACACCATCCTCACCGATAGTAACCTCCTTGGAACCACCCTGTAGTACCGTCTCCCTAAGAACCAGCAAGTGCGGATCGTCGTACTGACGAGCCTTTATCTTCTCGAATAATGAAGACGAGCGATGACGCGTGCAAGAACTCGACTGGGCTCGGAAATATCCAACCTTACAATTCTGTTGGCCAAGGACTGAATGTCCTAAGCCAATGGCCTCTCCTTTGCTGAAATGAATGCCAAACTACCCATACTCTCAGCCTTTCGGCTAAAGGCATCTACAACCACATTTTCCTTGCCTGGATGACAAAGGATGGTAATATCATAGTCCTTTAGTAACTCAAGTTACCTGTGTTGCCTCAAATTGAGATCCCTATACTTGAACAAATGCGGCAAGCTGCGATGATCGGTGTAAACGTCATAGGGCACACCATAAAGATAATGCCTGCAGATCTTGAGAGCATGAACTATGGCGGCCAACTCCAAATTATGTACGGGGTAATTTATATCGTGGGGCTTTAGTTGAAGTGAAGCATATACAATAACTCGCCCTCCTGCATCAATACACAACACATGCCAATGTATGAAGCGTCGCAATACACAGTATACATCCCTGAACCAGAAGGCAACACTAACACCAGTGATGTAGTCAATGTGTTCTTGAGCTTCTGAAAGCTCACCTCGCAATCATCGGACCGTTATAATGGAGAACCCTTATGGGGGCAATCTAGTCAAAGGTATTCCAATAGATGAGAAGTCCTCCACAAACCGATAATAATAACCTGCTAACCCCAAGAAGCTCCTGATCTTAGTCGTTGTGGTAGGACGAGGACAACTCTAGACTGCCTCGATCTTCCTGGGATCTACCTTAATACCCTCGCCTGATACAACTTGCTCCAATAATGCCACATAATCTAACCATAACTCGCACTTGGAGAACTTAGCATATAGCTTCTGTTCCCGCAAGGTTTGAAGCATAACTCTCAAATGCTACTCGTGCTCCTCCATGCTACACGAGTATATCAATATGTCATCAATGAAGACAATGAAAAACGAGTCAATATATGTCCTAAACACCGGGTTCATCAAATCCATAAACACCGCCGAGGCATTTTGCAAGCCAAAGGATATCACTAGAAACTCATAGTGGCCATATCTAGTCCGGAAAGCATTCTTAGAAACATCTGAATCATGAATCTTCAGTAGATGATACCCCGATCTCAAGTCGATCTTAGAGAACACTTTGGCACCCTGCAACTGGTCAAACTAATCATCAATATGCAACAATGGGTACTTATTCTTAATTGTAACGTTGTTCAACTAGCGGTAATCAATGCAGATCCACATAGTCCCATCCTTATTCTTCACGAACAACATCGGTGCACCCCAAGACGACACACTCGATCTGACAAACCCCTTTGCTAGCAACTCCTCAAGTTGTTCTCTCAACTCCTTAAACTCTTTCGGAGCCATACGGTACAATGGAATAGAGATAAGCAGGATACCTGGAGCCAAATCAATACAGAAGTCTATTGTCAGCATCTGCGGAACACGCATGACCCACGACTGTTTGCACCTACGACCAAGTCCCGCATATGCGAGCCCGCTTCTGCGGCTGTCCTCGCGCACCTGCGACCATGGCCAGGCTGCCTCTCTACGCATCTGCGGACCCTCCATCGCAGAAGCGAGTTCGCTTATGCGAAAAATGCTTCTCTTCTACGAACCTCGCTGACTCCCCTTCATTTCTCTTCTGCGAACAATACGCCGCACCTGCGACCTTCCCCACCACAAGTGCGAATGCACTAGATGCCAGCCCCTTTAGCTCTTCTCCAAAGAGCAATCAAGCTTCGTCGCCCTCCAAATCTCATACGGGGGACCATGGGGCCTCGACCAAACATACCAAAAAGTTGGTAAATATAAAATGGAGTTTCTCGAACACTCGGAATGCATAAAACAACATCAAAACTAAGAATCACACCACACAATCGTATCGAATTGGTTTATGAACTTCAAGTTTTTCCAACTTAAACTAGTCGGAATGACACCAATTTTTGTATGGAAGTCATAAATCAGCATAACTATTCCCACGCTCGAAATCCCAAACGGGCCTCGATAACACCAAAATCTACTCCAAACTGAACTTAAAGAGCATGAAAACCTTCAATGCGCCAACTTTCAACATTAAGCACCAAAGCGCTCACGGGTCAACCGAAACCAGATCTGAACACGCGCCAAGTCTAAAATCATCATACAAACTTATTGGGGCCGTCAAATCCCAGTTCCGGGGTTGTTTCCGCAAAATGTTGATTCAAGTTGAACTTGGCCATTATGGGCCATTATTAAGGTACTAGGTGTTCTGATTTCAACTTGAGCCCTTCCAAACACGAACCAACCATCCATGCTAGTCATAAAATAGTAAAAGCACATACGAGGAGTCTAAATTAGGGGAACGGGGACCTAAAAAGCAAAGAGATGGTCGGGTCGTTACATTTGAGTACGTCCAAGAACGGGAAGTACGAGGCCGGGAATTTGACTGTGACAACCCAAAATTCAACTAGTCGTGATGGAACCTAACCCAACCCGCTAGGTAATCTAATTAATAATAAACCACAATATAATGATAATGATAAGAATCAAAAATGAAATAACTCAATTTTATACAATTCCACAAGGACTGGTAGTCCAAATCATGAGCTTCTAAGACTTAGAGTTTACAAAGCTGGTATGAAATAAATATATCATCAGTTCGTAACGTACATAAATAGATTTATAAATATCAAGCTACCAAGAATAAGAGGCAGCTATAACCGGAACACGGGCACATCTTCAATGCCATCCCTCGCCATATGCACCAGCATTAACACCAAGATCTGCATGCAAGGTGCAGAAGTATATTATGAGTAAACCCGACCCTATGTACTCAATAAGTATCCTAACTAACCTCGGTGAGGTACAAGACGAAAGATCTAAAAATGATACTCACCAACGCATGTACAATTCATAATTTCAGCAAGTATAGAACAAATATATGATTAATTTAGGAAAATATCAAGTATAACCGCTTTTAAGCTAAAATTAATTTGTTTTAAAGTGTTTTACTTAGTCAAAAATCCAGCATATAAGTAAGATATGCAAGTACAACATGTAAAAGTCAAGGAAATTACAAATATGGGTGAAATGCAGTAACCAAATAACAGTCTGTTATCGCACGTAACCTAATCCAATAACCATAAGACAATAAGGCCTATTGCGGCATGCAACCCGATCCAATAACAGTAACTAGCTCTCCCAAAGCTCACATCAACCAGAAACCTGTCGGTTTCTCATAATTCTCATGTACACCATCAAGAGAGGACATGAGAAGGTGACCCTAGGGGGATGTATCTGTATCCACACGCAACCACGACCAATTCTACATACAACCAGCCTGGCGTGGTCACATGCTCAATATCATAAACCGCCTGGTGTGGTCACAGGCTCAATATCACTCGCATGGACAACTCACGTGACGATATCCACAATCTGTTATGCGTGGTCATATGATAACAACACCATTTGCCCGGCGTGGTCATAGGCATAACAAAACAATCCGTCTGGCATTGTCACATGCATAACAACACAATCCACCCGGCATGGACACAGGCATAACAACATAATTCGCCCGGCGTAGTCACAGGCATAATAACACGATCCACCCGGCATGGTCACAGGCATAACAACACAATCCGCCTTGTGTGGTCACAAACATCCAGTCCAATCATATCGCACAGGAGAAAATAAATAAGAATACATGTATGTGATGAATGAGTAACATATCTCATGCTTCTAGACGGGTATAAATGACATACTAAAGTGTAGGCATGTGCAATGTGTGTCATCATAGCTCAAATCGACAATTTCATCACAGAATAGCATTTATCAAATTCATTCAGGGATTATACCGCTATATAGCCTTAAACATGGCTCAAATAGTTCATAACAATATTACAAATATGTGAAGCATCATAGCATAAATCTTAATAGTCAATTCTAGGCTTATCGTAGCCTAAACACAACCCGAGCATGGATAAATACATCCGGTGTTATCACAAATAGCATGCGCACCCATAGCACACAGCTATCACAAATAATTCAGGCAATTAGTGCCTCAACCAAGTTTAGATATGCTACTTACCTCAAACAGGCCAAAACTAACATCGAGAAAGCCAAAATATACTCTAGACAATCCATCCCGTGCATATCAACCTCCAAACGGCTCGAAACTAGCCAAAAATAACTCAAGAATATCAAATAATGACAAAGGAAACATACCCAATCGATAAAGGTGGATTCTTTAATCAGAAGCCCAAAGTCAACCAAAATTTCCAACCCAGGATCATACCTCGAAACCCGACAAAACTCATAACATCTGACAACCCATTCAATTACGAGTTCAACCATACTAGTTTCACTCAAATCCGACTCTGAATCGGTGTTCAAAACTCAAAAATTCACTTTATGAAATTTTAGACAAACCCCCCAATTTCTATTTCAAAATCATCAATCAAATGCCAAAATCGAAGATGGATTCGTTAAATATAATCACAACCGAGCAGAAAATACTTACCCCAATCCATATGGTGAAAGTCGCCTCAAATATCGCCCCCAATCCGAGCTCCATAGTTCCAAATATGCTAAAATAACCAAAATCTTTGAAATAGAGTACTTTATACATTGTTCCAGAGGTGCCCTTCGCGATCGCAGTCACCAACCTCGTGATTGCGACTACAAAATTTTCCAGGACAGTTTTTACCCTATGAGATTGCGGCCATATCCCCGCATTCGCAATGAACAAACTTCAATTAACCCTTCCCAAACTCTTCTCAAACAGCCTGTAGTGTATCAGCTATAACCTTTGTACATAACTCCAAATGATAAACGGTTTTATTTTCTGAAACTAGATATAAAGGACTACAAATTTAATTTTTGGATCATCTTCAAATTTCTTATAGAGTGCAAGATATAAGCTTCCAAAGTCGAGTCAGTGACAACAGAATTTCCTCTGCGCGATTGCGAAAAGCCTTACGCTATCGCGATTCACAGGTCCATATTTCCCATTTTACTCTTCGCGATCGTAACCACTTCTATGCGTTCTCAATGTACCCCTATAGCCAAAAATATGCATCTAAAAATGGCCTATAAATGGTCTGAAACCACCCCGAAAATCACTTGAGCCCCTCGGAACCCCGTCTGAATGTACCAACAACTCCCAAAACATAACATGGACCTATTCGAGGCCTCAAATCACACATAACAACATCAAAATCATGAAATCGTCGATCAAGATCAATCTCCTAAGTTCATAAACTTTAAACTTTGAACCAAGCGTCTGATTCAAGCCTAACCAATCCGGAATGAACCCAAATTTTGCATACAAGTTCTAAATGTCATAACGAACCTATTCCAACTCTCGGAACAACAATTCGAACCCGATATCATCAAAGTCAACTCTCGGTCAAACTTATGAACATTCCAAACCTTCAAATTTTCAACGTTCGTCATTTAGTGTTGAAACCTTCTAGAAATATTCAAATGCAAATCCAAGCATACGCCCAAGTCCAAAATCTCCATCCGGATCTAATGAAACCATCAAAACTCCGATCCGAGGTCAAATACTCAAAAGTCAAACTTGGTCAACTCTTCCAACTTAAAGCTAGAAACATGAAATTCATTCTTCCAAACTAATTTCGAATCACCTAAACATCGAAACCGACGATATACACAAGTCATAATACATCATACAGAGTTACGCATGCCCTCAAACCATAGAATGAAGTGCAAATGCTCAAAATTATTGGTCAGGTCATTACATTCTCCAACACTTAAACATACATTCATCCTCGAACATGCCAAGAGTCATTCCAATGCCATCAAATCATCGTGTAATCTTACCATGGACGTACCAGGAGGTGATCCCACGTCACCCCAACCCATATAAGTTTGTCAACTCAACATAACCGAAGATTATTCCTTCAACCTTAACCCATAAACCTTGAAACCTAATTTACAACATACGAAATTCCTTACAAGACCCGAATCTCGCATCTACACACTGTATAAGTCTGATCAAGTTGTATCAAGCCATAACCATAACCCAAGATGTAATCACATGATATACCACATAACTCGCCTACCCACAACGGTAACTTCTGACCATAATAGTTTCCCAAAAATATGCCCGACACAGGCAACAAACCTCATACCAAATAAAACTTCGTTCAAATCTCCGTACAAGTCATGGAGCTCTCCCTCGTTCGACAAGAACCATAGACAATTTCTAAGTTTCTTAGAGACATTATCCTTCCAAATATACTGCAATCAAATCCGATAGCACCCATTCTAGGTCCAATGATCCTATCACGGCCTGAAATTTTCCACCGACGGGAACGTGATGGCGCCTAACATTTCACTTGCCAGGCAAGTCAACGTTAGAGAATCATTAAACCATTTCCTTATTTCAATTCAGTAAATAACAATAACTTACTCAAATGAAAAATAATATGTGCGGAATATCATAAAATAGTATTAATTACTACCACCTGGATCTGGAGTCACAATTCACGAGCATTCTAGAATCTACTACAAGTAATAGTCTAAAAAAATACAACTGTCTGAATAAAGGAAACAGTAGAACAAAAATGATAGATGGGGACTTCAAGGTCTGTGGACGCCAACAGATCTACCTTGAGTCTCAGGACAGTGGGCCAATAGCAAAATCTCGATCAACCGGAGCCGGTATCAAAATCTGCACAGAAAGTGCAGAGTGCAGTATTAGTACAACCGACCCCATGTACTGGTAAGTGTCGAGCCTAACCTCGATGAAATAGTGACGAGACTAAGGCAAGACACATACAAAATCAACCTGTACAATTCAACAGTGTATATACAAATAACATAAATGAAGAACTAAACAGGAAATGTCGGGAGGGGAACATACTGAGGGGAATACAAGATAAAGAACTACAACAGAATGTTCACCGGAGCAGTTAATATACCATGAATCAACAGAAATAGTGAATACAATAAGGAAAAATGCACAGCATCACCCTTCGTGCTTTTACTCTTAATCTCACCATAAAATTAATAGAAACGGCACGGCATCACCCTTCGTGCTTTTACTCTCATATCATGGCACAGTATCACCCTTCGTGCATTAACACTCATAATATGGCACGGCATCACCCTTCGTGCATTAACACTCTCCCTTACAATAATGCAATGCATAAATAACAACAGGGAGACAAAATAACAAGTACAAACCTTGCTTCAATATTTGGTTCCATAATATCAATCTCAACTTTGAAATAAAAACTAAATTATCACTAAAAAATCCGTAAACATGATAAGAACGATAAACTGAATAATACTGGCATAACACGTATCAATTTAACATAGGAAAAGACAATATAAGAAAAACAGAGAAAGATGGAAAAACAGGTAAATTTGGCGGCGCATAAGTACTCGTCACCTCACATATATGCGCTCACATGGATTTTACTTAGCAAGTAATCTAAGGTTCCTAATTCCCTCAAGTCAGGGTTAGACACAACACTTACCTCGCTCTGAAGGCCACTTAATTCTCAATCACAGCTTTTCCTTTAGAATTCACCTCCAAACCACTCGTATCTATTCAAACATGACTCAATAATATCAAATATTGCAAAAGGAATCAATCATATTGCATAAATTAAATTTTCCATTTTTTCCTCCAAAAAGTCAAAAACTCGACCCCGGGCCCGCTTAGTCAAAACCCGAGGTTCGGACCAAAATCCTTTTACTCATTCACCCCCGAGCCCAAATATGTAATTAGTTTTTGAATCCGACCTCAAATTGAGGTCTAAATCCCCAAATTTCCGAAATTCCTAGTTTCTACCCTAACCCCTAATTCTACCATAAAACTCTAGCGTTTTAGGTTGAATTCTAGTAAATTGAAGTAAAACATTGAAAGAAACGAGTAAAGGAACACTTACCTATGATTTAGGGAAGAACATGTCTTTGAAAAATCGCCCTAGGCCTCCTATCCTTTTGAAAACAAGAAGAAAAATGGTTGGAGTCCAAAATAAATGCTCACTGCCCAGCGACCTTCGCACATGCGGTGCTTTGGTCGCACGTGCGCATCCGCATGTGCTGAAGGGATATGCGCTTCTGCAGAGAAAGACAGGGCCAACTGGGGCCACACTTGCAGACAGGGTTCCGCTTCTGCGGTCCTGCTCCTGCGGAGAAAAGACCGCATCTGCGAAAAAATGAAGTCCAGGCCTGGGTCGCATCTACGGGGCTTTCGCTCCCACCTATGACCAAAAGCTCGCAGGTGCGGGCACACCAGATTTGGTGCACCAGAAGCCTTGTTGAGGTTTGAACTCAACTCGCGCATCGCCCGAATGGCACCCGAGCCCTCGTGGCTCCAAACCAAACATGCACGCAAGTCTAAAAACATCATACAAACCTGCTCGCACGATCAAATCGCCAGAATAACACCTAGAACTCTAAATTTAGCACCAAATCAAATGAAATTCTCAAGAACACTTTAAAATTTCTATTTCCTCAACTGGACATTCGAATCACGTCAAATCAACTCCGTTTCTCACCAAATTTCACAAACATGTCTTAAATATCATAATGAACTTGTACCAACTCCGGAACCAAAATACGGACCCGATACTAACAATGCCAAATATCAATCAATTCTTAAAAACAAATAATTTCCAAACTTTTAATTTTCATCAAAAATTCATAACTCAAGCTAAGGACCTCCGAATTTGATTCCGGGCATACGCCCAGGTCCCATAATTCGATACGGACCTACAGGGACCGTTAAAGCATAGATCTAGGCCCGTTTACCAAAAATATTGACCAAAGTCAACTAAAATCAACTTTTAAGGTAAAAAGTCTTATTCTCATTAGTTTTCAACATAAAAGCTTTCCGAAAACCTGTCCAGACTGCACACGCAAATTGAGGAGGGTAAAAATGAGATTTTTAAGGCTTAAGAGCGAAGATTCAAGTTCTAAAACATAAGATGACCCTTTTGGGTTTTCACATTATCCACCTCTAAAACAACCGTTCGTCCTCGAACGGATATAGAAAAGTACATGGGCTGGTGAAAAGGTGGGGATATCTACTCTGCATATCGGACTCGGACTCCCAAGTAGCTGCCTCAATAGGCTGACCACTCCACTGCACTCAAACTGAAGGGTAACTTTTTTATCTCAACTAGCGGACTTTCCGAGCTAGAATTGCCATCGGCTCCTCCTCGTAAGTCAAATCTTTGTCCAATTGGACAGAGCTGAAATCTAATACATGGGACGGATCACCGTGATACTTTCGAAGC
>AWOL01S0134127.1:0-12307 GCA_000715115.1 Nicotiana otophora
ACTCCACATTTTCATTTCTTGGCTCACATTTACCAACTCTTAGAGGCATTCTCTTTTTCTTTGGTTTTAGAGAGACTTGACATCACTCTTTCTTGTCCATTTCATTCTTTTTCTCCCTTGCTGCTAATGCTAGGGATAATTACCTCTTTTTTATTTCATCAACCCTTTTTTGTTTGTATTTTCTTTTTGTTCTTTTTCTTTTCTTACCTTCTCTTTTCATAAAGATCATTTCTTTTCTATATTTGGTGCCTTGATACCTCTTTAAAATTCCTCAACTCTCCCCCCAAACTTATTATCTTAAGCCACTTATTTCACAAGAGTGTTAAGGAAGGTCCGGGTACCAAGAGAGGATCGCGACAAAATGGGTAAAGGCTTATAGCATGGTTATCAAATGAGAAGGCTAAAGTCTCAAAGGGGGTTGACTAGGGATAACAACATTGGTTGGAAATAGAAAGCTCAAACAGACCAAGGAAAGCGTACAATCATTTCCCAAACCAAGCAAACTTAGGATTTTGCCTTGAAGAACATTCAGGGAAAGTTCTAGACTATTCGTACGGGTACTTGAACTAGCAACGAAAGATCACCTCACCCCTCACACAATTAAACCGTAAATGAGGATAGAGTTGAGAGCCTACAACAACCACAATAAAGTTAAGGATCACTATGGTCCAATAAATTACTCAGTGATTACCAAAATCAACTCAAGAGTCTCAAAGTCACTAACTAGAGCTATTTTCTTTCAAAAATCTTGTTTCAAACCATAAGCATGTAGTTAAGTGTGTTGGTACCAAATGAAGCATGAATAACTCTTTTTCGAGAATGACTTGATTAGGCCTTTTATTCATTACTATTACTATTATATTACCTAAACACGAAAATGAACTCATTCCCTTAAGAAGATTGTCACGCCATCCATCCTCGGGAAGAATCACTCGGTTTACATGAAACTACCTTTGCAATGAATCATGGCATTAAGAAAACCAAAGGATTATTATCTATACTACTATAAAAAACATAAAAATAAGCTGCTAACATAAAAAGAAGCTACTAACATAACAAAACCCAAAGTGAAAATTAAAGAAGCTAATAAGAGCAATAACTAACTAAAGATAGATAAACTAAAAATAAGAAAAGAAACAGAATCACCCCATTATTATAGTCCGAATGTATCCAAATTTGTCAATCAAATTAAATAAACTCCCCCCTCCCCTCCTCCCCCATATAAATGTAAGCATTGTCCCCAATGCTTAACAAAATAAGAGTGAGAAGAGAGAGAGCGAAGAAACATCCCTAAACATCCTTGGACATCCTAGTGTCCTCATCAACATCATCTCCTGTTGGGTCAGCCAACTATATCTCATCATCATCATATCTGGCAGTGGTAGGAGTAGCAAATATCGCATGCACTGCTTCAGTAATTTGGCAACAAGGTACGACACATCAAACTGACCAGCTGGTGCAATCGGTACATTTGGATCTGGGGCAGATTGGTCTTGGTCAAGCAGCATGTCAAATGGCAAATCCCCAGCTTTGGCGAGTTGGGTCACATCCTTCCTAAGCTTATCAACTGATCTCTTGCTGGCCTTAGACTTCCTCAGCTTCTTTACCTCCTTGGTCAAGTCCACAATGACTGACCCATGCTGTACCAGAGTGATCATGATCAACTTCTAGTTCTCCAGGACCTTGCGCACCTTCTCATCAAAATCAGCAGGAACATGTGGTGCATGTGTGGATGCCTGCTCTGCAACAGTACTAGATATCTCAGATATCTTTGAAGTAGCTATCTGAATCCAGTTGTTGAGACTCACCAATGTCTAGGAGACTCGTAGAGCAGAAATGGAGTTGTAAGCATGAGCACTAGCCTCGGAGCTAGAGTAGGGGCTTCCTTGGGGCTGAGGTTGGACTTGAAAATGGTGGCGGGGGCATAGTAGCAGCACTAGAAGAGGGCTTAACTGATGCAGATGGAATGCCAGCTGTGTTAGAAACTACCACTACCGACTCATCAGACTGGCATGCGGTGGTAGAAGGCTGATGTCTCTTCTTTTGGTTGGTTAGATCCATCAACGAGTACCAGTCAAATGGCTTCTTCAGCTTCACCTTTGTATCATATGCTCTTGGCTCTATCGTGCATCAGTAAGGTACTCTGTGATAGTGTTGGAAAAAAAGTAGGCCATGTTAGTCTGTTGTGCTACCAATGTGATGTTGGCCGATATCATGGCACCCATATTGATCGGGTACCCAGCCATAATAGAATCCACAAGAACTGCACGAGGAATAGTCAAGATGTTCTCATTCTAGCTTGGGTCAAGTGTGCTAGACACAAATGTCTGCCAACCCTTTGCCTCAAAACTCAGTGTGTTCCGATAAATGGGAAGCCCAACAGTGATCCATTGTGGAGGTGGTCCTGGTGGTGCTAACATCTTCGCAAGCCACAAACATACTTCTTATTTCATAGCACACTTCTCTAGGCACCTTTTCGGCTCTATGTCCTCAAACCCCAAGTACACATTTAGCATGTGTTTATCTAACCTCACCTTGAAGTTACGTACTTTGGTCACCTTTGTCCCCTTGCGGATGTGGGAAATGTTGGCGTAGAACTTGTGAACAAGGTGCTCCTTGGAATCTACCACTCTCTCAGTGAACAACATCCAACTCTTCCTCGTTCTGAACTATCTCAGTACTGCAGGGTTGTATTTATGTTGATCCTATAATAGAAACTGCCTCTAAAGGGTTAAAGATCTCGTGGGCAACCACATTCAGAAGTCAGTGAAGGCAGCCAAGCTAACAAATTTGTCCTCCCATATCTCCTTCTTATTTGATCTCTCCACACCAGTGGATGTACCCTCTCCCCCTCTACCATCATCAGGGAAATCCTGAACAGTCTGCGCATCTGTCTCTAGAACAACTGTTGGCTCAGAAGTCTAGCTAGCACTTTCTGAACCCTCAGAAGTGTTGTGTGATAAAGAGGCCTCATCCATGGGCTCAGATCTCTCCTTTAGCCTAGACTGTGCAACGGTCTACTCCTCCGGAATAGACACAAAGTTTCCCTCAGAAACATCCCTAGACGGGACATAAGAGCTAGACTCGGAGAGGTCTCCACCCCTCTCTGCCTATTATGCCCTTCTTCATGATAGTTTTGTCTAGCTAAGGGGAAAGGTACCTCTACCTCGACCCCTAGAAGTGTCACCTCTGCCTTTTGTAGTTTCGCCGCGGCCTCGTGATCGAACAATTATCTATATCAAAGCAAAGAGGATTGTTAGTTTCAAGTCATCATTTAACACATTCAAGACTTATATAGGGAAGGGAGAACATTGTGGACACAATGAGGTTAACATGCTGTAGGAAATGGGAGTTGCGGTCCGTGCATTTTTTATATGTGGCCGCAGAAAGTGATTGAGGACCGCACAATGGCAAGTGCGGCCGCACTTTTGAGAAATAAACTTCATAGGTTCAGAAGCCTCTTCTCTGAAGACAGTGCAGAGGCCTTTCTGCGGCCACAAAATGCATCTGCGGTCCGCTAAATTATCAGTATAGTCCGCACATTTGTGTCTAAAGAGGTAGACCTCTGGTGGACTATGCGGACTTAAGTGTGACCTCTCTCATATTTCTGCGTTCTGCACAATTGCAGTCTTGCCACAGATGCACTTGCCTTGACCAGGTTGCCCAGAACAACAAAACTCTGGACCGCACAAATTCAAGTGCGGTTGCAGGTTTTAAATTTTATGAACATGCAGTCATTTGGTTTACTTAGAATTTGCAATGACTTGTACAAATTGGTATGGAAACATGGTATAAACATGAAATCTCACTAACCCGACCCATTAGAGCATGTATTATCAACTATCTAGTATAGATCTACCCCATATTGACACATGGATAAACTCTAATAACTGATGGCCTAAAAATAAACTAAAATTTCAATGATTAAACTAACACCAGTATTAACATGAAATGAAGCATATCAGATAGAATGAGTGCACAAAGTGTGTAAGCACATGTAGGTATATGTGGTTTGAAGTAAAAATCTCTCAGTAAAAACTTGTAGAGCAACAGTGATTATGAATAGGGTGAAAAGTGTAAAATGAGCTCAAAACCCCTATTTATACCTAGAGTTACAAAGAGGAAAAGAGACTGAGTGTGGCCACACAATTCTAAGTGCGGTCCGCACTCTTTCACCCGGGCCTTCTTTCTCTGAACCTCATGTGCGGTCCGCATATTTTCGAGTGCGGCCATACAATTCTTCTAGCGGTCGCATATTGCCCTTCACTGGCAGAATCAAACTTCAGAGAGTTTACATTTTGGCACTTTGGCAAGCCTCCAATTGTTCGGTCCGCATGTGTAATTTGCGCCCGCACAAGCACCTCTGTTATGGCACATGAAATTCTGCGGTCCGCACAATTAAAGTGCGGTCCGCAGTTGCTTCAACACTTAGCCATTTTTCGTCCACCCTTCTTGCATGTAACCTTCAATCGTGTAGCAAACTTCAAATCAAGTTAACTCAATAATTAATATCTAACTACAAAAAAAAAGGAAAAGAACATGGGTTGCCTCCCAAGAAGCGCCTGATTTAAAGTTGCGACACGACGTAATGTCAAAGCATCCTCAAGTGAAGTAAATGACTGCCACCACATGGATATCTCCAACCTTTCCCAAGTAATGCTTCACCTGGTGACCATTAACTCGGAATACTTCATTTCTTTTGTTCTGCAAGTCTAATGCACCAAAATGTGTCACGCCAACAATTTCAAATGGACCACTCCACTTGAATTTTTGGTTCCTGGGAAGCATTCTCAACTTTGAGTTAAACAGCAATACAAAATCGTCCACCTTGAACTCTTTGTTTCAAATATATTTGTCATGAAGATATTTCATGTTTTCTTTGTACAAGGATGAACTCTCATATGCATGGTACCAAAACTCATCCAATTCATTCGAGTGTGCAACATGCAAGTTAGCGGCTACCTCCCAATCAAAATTCAATTTCTTTAGAGCCCACATTGCCTTGTGCTCTAGTTCCACTAGAAGATGACAAGCTTTCCCAAACACTAACCGGTATGGAGACATTCTGATAGGACTGTCCAATAAGACCATAACGCATCACCAAGTTTCTAGGACCAATCCGTCCANGCCTTCTTTCTCTGAACCTCATGTGCGGTCCGCATATTTTCGAGTGCGGCCATACAATTCTTCTAGCGGTCGCATATTGCCCTTCACTGGCAGAATCAAACTTTAGAGAGTTTACATTTTGGCACTTTGGCAAGCCTCCAATTGTTCGGTCCGCATGTGTAATTTGCGCCCGCACAAGCACCTCTGTTATGGCACATGAAATTCTGCGGTCCGCACAATTAAAGTGTGGTCCGCAGTTGCTTCAACACTTAGCCATTTTTCGTCCACCCTTCTTGCATGTAACCTTCAATCGTGTAGCAAACTTCAAATCAAGTTAACTCAATAATTAATATCTAACTACAAAAAAAAAGGAAAAGAACATGGGTTGCCTCCCAAGAAGCGCCTGATTTAAAGTTGCGACACGACGCAATGTCAAAGCATCCTCAAGTGAAGTAAATGACTGCCACCACATGGATATCTCCAACCTTTCCCAAGTAATGCTTCACCTGGTGACCATTAACTCGGAATACTTCATTTCTTTTGTTCTGCAAGTCTAATGCACCAAAATGTGTCACGCCAACAATTTCAAATGGACCACTCCACTTGAATTTTTGGTTCCTGGGAAGCATTCTCAACTTTGAGTTAAACAGCAATACAAAATCGTCCACCTTGAACTCTTTGTTTCAAATATATTTGTCATGAAGATATTTCATGTTTTCTTTGTACAAGGATGAACTCTCATATGCATGGTACCAAAACTCATCCAATTCATTCGAGTGTGCAACATGCAAGTTAGCGGCTACCTCCCAATCAAAATTCAATTTCTTTAGAGCCCACATTGCCTTGTGCTCTAGTTCCACTAGAAGATGACAAGCTTTCCCAAACACTAACCGGTATGGAGACATTCTGATAGGACTGTCCAATAAGACCATAACGCATCACCAAGTTTCTAGGACCAATCCGTCCAATTAGCATTCACCATTTTAGACAAGATATTCTTTATCTCCCGGTTGGAGATTTTCACTTGCCCACTAGCTTGTGGGTAATAGGGAGTCGTGACCTTGTGAGTAACACCATACTTGATAAGTAAAGTGTTAAAAGATTTGTCGTAAAAGTGTGACCCCCCATCGCTTATGATTTCACGTGGAGTACAAAATCTTGTAAAACTATTCTTCTTCAAGAAAGCCACTACACTTCTCGCCTCATTGTTGGGTAAGGTGACGGCCTCAACCCATTTGGATGCATAATCCACCATGACCAAGATGTAAGTGTTTCCACAAGAGCTCACAAAAGGTCCCATAAAGTCAATGCCCTACACATCGACTTTATCAATCTCCAAGATAGTTGTGAGAGGCATTTCATTTTTCTTTAAGATTCCACCGGCCCGTTGACATTCATCACATATTTTTACCAAATCTAGCATCCTTGTAGAGAGTAGGCCAATAGAAACCACAACTAAGAACTTTGGTTGCCATTCTTGCTCCACCATGATGACCATCATATGGTGAAGAATGACAAGCCCCAAGAATATCAACTTGCTCTTCTTCCAGTACACACCTCCTAATTACCCCAGCCGTACAAATCTAAAAAAGGTATGGTTCATCATAATAATAATCTTGACAATCACTTTTGATCTTCTTCCTTTGGTTTGAAGAGAACTCATCCGGAATGATTCCACTCATAATAAAATTTTCCAAGTCCGCAAACCATGGTACCCTTTCCATTGAAATTGCCAAAAGTTGCTCATCGCGAAAGGAGTCATTGATTTCAAGGCTATCATGCGACCTCCCCTCCTCCTCCAAACGAGACAAGTTGTATGCCACTTGGTTCTCCCTACCTTTCCTATCATGGATATCAGTATCAAATTCTTGCAACAAGAATACCCATCTCATCAACCGGGCTTTGAAATCCTTTTTGCTCATAACATAGCGAAGTGCCGCATGGTCCATGTGGACAATAACTTTGGCACCCATCAAGTACGAACGGAGCTTCTCCATTGCGAACACAATAGCAACGAGCTCTTTCTCCATAACGGTATAATTGACTTGGACACTATTCATGGTCTTACTAGCATAGAACAGCGGATGGAAAATTTTGTTGATATGTTTCCCCAAAATATCCCCAACCGCTATGTCACTTGCATCACACATGAGTTCAAAAGGCACACTCCAATTTGGAGCGGTAATGATAGGAGTAATTGTCAACTTGAGATTCAATAGTTCAAAAGACCTCATGCAATCATCATTGAAATTGAACTTGGCATCCTTCTCAAGGAGTTTACACAATGGGTTCACCACTTTAGAGAAATCTTTGATAAAGGGCCGGTAAAAACACGCATGGCCTAGGAAACTCCGCACACCCTTCACCGAACTTGGGGTGGAAGTTTAGAAATCACCTCAATCTTCGCCTTGTTAACTTCAATTCCATTCCTTGAGAATTTATGTCCAAGGACAATACCTTCCTCAACAATGAAATGGCATTTCTCCCAATTGAGTACCAAGTTGGTTTCTTCACATCTAGCCAATACTTTGTCCAAATTTGCAAGACAATCATCAAAAGAATACTCAACCACCGAGAAGTTATCCATGAAAACTTCAAGGTAGTCCTCCACCATGTCCGTGAAAATAGCCATCATACACCGTTGAAAATCGTTGGTGCATTTCACAAACCAAATGGAATCCTCTTGCAATCAAAAGTACCATAGCGGCATGTAAAGGTTGTTTTCTCTTGATCTTTCGGAGCAATGAAAATTTGGTTGTAACCCGAGTACCCATCAAGAAAGCAATAAAAAGCACGACCGACTAATCTATCGAGCATTTGATCAAAGAAAGGAAGTGGAAAGTGATCCTTCCTTGTAACTTTGTTGAGCTTGTGATAATCCATACAAACCCTTCAACCGGTCACCATTTCTGTAGGACTCAATTCATTCTTATCATTGGTAACCACCGTCATTGCCCCCTTCTTTTGGGACACACTGAACCGGAGAGGTCCACGAACTATCGGAGATGGGGTAGACAACCCCGACATCAAACCACTTGATAATTTCCTTTTTGATAACTTCTTGCATATCTTCATTGAGTCTTCTTTGATGTTCAATGGACGGTTTATCACCATCCTCCAACTTGATTTTATGCATGCAAAATGCGAGGTTTATACTCCGAATATCTGCCAAAGTCCACCCAATAGCCTTCTTCTTCTTTTGTAACACCGCCAATGTTTAATCAACATGTACATTCGTCAAACAAGAGGAAAGAATAACTGGTAAAGTAGAATAAGGGCCAAAAAATTCATACCGAAGGTGTGGAGGAAATGGCTTCAACTCCAACTTCAATAGAAGGCTTTATAGGAGTCTTCCTATTTTCAAGATCCAAAGACAATTTCTGGAGTGCATAGTTGTATGACCCCATTCCTTTCAAAGAGTTCATTCATTCCACGAAACCATCCATCTTGTCATCATCAAAATTGAGCGAATCAGCCTCCAACATATCACCAACATTCATAGTAGCACTTGTATTATCAACAATAACATCGGTTACTAAGTCCACAAAAGTACACATCTCATTGCTATTTCTTTTCCGCATGAACTTACACACATGGAATACCCATAGCAAGGAAAGGTCTCCCGAAAATGATCGGCGCTTCATAATCAAATTCATAATCTAGAATGACAAATCCACCAAAAGAATGAATTTATCAACCTGAACTAAAACATCTTCAATCACACCCAACAGCCTCTTTATGGTACGATTGACCATTTGCAATCTCATAGAAGTGGGTCTTTGTTCCGTAATCCCTAAAGTCTTGAAAGTAAAATAGGGCATAAAATTTATACTTACCCCAAGATCACAATGAACTTTAGCAAACTCGACACTCCCAATTGTACAAGGAATTGTGAAAGCACCAGGATCCTCCAACTTAGGAGCCATTGAATGAACAATTGCCCTCACTTGATGAATGACTTTGATAGTCTCGAAATTCATCGACCGCTTCTTTGTCGCAAGATCTTTTATAAACTTTGCATAACTGGGCATTTGTTCCAAAGCTTATACCAATTGCACATTTATTGAAAGACTATTCATCATTTGAATGAATTTCTTAAATTGATTCTCAACATTTTGCTTGGAAAGTCTTTGAGGGTATGGTGGTGGAGGCTTAGGCAATGGTGCCTTTGTCTTTTGCACTTCCGGTTCTAGTATGTTAATGATGTGTTCCCTGAACGGGTTCACTTCCTCTTGAGTCTCTTCCACACTATCATCAATATCAATCTAAACTTCTTCATTTGCTTGAACAACATTGTTTAGTATCTCTTCTTCTTGCATCACTTGGTCATCATCGACAAGTCGCATTTCACTTGAGGTTGGTGCATTCTCACCTCTTCTATTTCTTGTGATAACCGCCATAGAATGCCCCGTATTGTTACTACCCTTTGAGTTCACCACCGTTTCACTTGGTTGTGTACTCTTAGGACAAGAAGTTAGAGCTTGAGAGATTTGCCCCATTTGAATTTCTAGATTGCAGATTGATATGTTGTGTGAGGCAAGTTGGGCATCCGAATCGGCATTCTTTTCCATCATTTGCTTGAACTTATTATCAAAATGTCCCATCTCATATTTTGAAGAACTTGAACCATGGGAAAAATAAGGAGGTGGGTTTCTCGGTTGTTGATACATTGGGGGCCTTTGAAAACCCGACCCCCAGTTGCCTTGATTGTTTCCCCAACCACCTTGATTGTTGCCTCCCTAGTTTCTTTGGTGTTTTCCACTTCAATTTCCTTGATTGTTGTTATTATGCCAATTCCCTTGATTGTTAGAACTCCAATTTCCATGGTTATTTTATGGTCGCCATTGTTGTTGGTTTGGGACTTGGAAGTTGTTTCTTTTCCCTTGAACATTGTTCACATATTGCACTTCCTCCTCTTGCTCATTATAAGAATCAACTTGATCAAAACCGCCATCATCTTGCATATAGTTCTCCACTCGGGTTTGCATTTGTGGATCCTTGGTCCTCTTCTTATTCACCAAAATATTAACTCCCTCAATAGCATGAACTTGCTTAGCAGCTTGCACTTGATTGAGTTGGGCCTTTGCTAGTTGAGTCATGGTTGTGGTCAATTCGATGATGGCTTGCCAATGGTCTTGCAACTCTTTATGGAGGTGGATCATATTTGGATCATCTTGTGGGACATTGGCTCGGAATTTCCAAGCCAATGATGTCTCCTCCATCTCATCTAAGATGTCACACACCTCTACATAAGGCATTGTCATGAAGTTTTCACCGGCTAGTTGATTCACTACACATTGGTTGGTTGTGTTAATCCCATGATAAAAGGTTCTTAGAAACATGTTCTCCGTCATATTGTTGTTGGGACATTCTTTAACCATTTTTCTATAGCGCTCCCAATTTCGTGTAGTGGCTCATTCAGTTCTTGTTTGAATGCCAAGATCTTATCCCGAAGTGTAGCCATGCCCCTAGGAGAGAAAAACTTAGTAATGAACTTGGCCGCCAACTCATCCCAAGTATTTATTGAATGGTTTGGCAAACGTTCCAACCAATCTAATGCTTTCCCCCGTAGAGAGAAGGGAAAAAACCTTAGCCTCAATGCAACCTCGGAAATATTAGTTTGCTTGCTCCCCTAAAGCCCTTCAAATGTTTGTAAGCATTTTGGGTTTGTGCACTAGTGAAGTAGCCCCGTTGCTCAAGTAAAGAGAGCATCACGTTGGTGATTTAAAAGTTGCCCGCCCTAATATGTGGAGGGACTATTGCACTAGAATAACCTTCGTTGGACAATATTCGGTGTTGATCCGCTTGTGATGGATGTGGTAGAGGTGGGGATAGTACGAGCACATGGTCTTATGGAACCCGACCTCGCGGATTAGCTTGTGGCACTTGAGGTACCTCATCGAGTTGTTCCTCCTCACCGTCCAAGTCCCCCAAAGGCATATTTCTGAGCTCATTGTTCGCCATGTTGTACCTATGATTTCTTAAACAAGTTAGGAACACGAAAGGGAAAGAAGATAACACACTCAAATATATAGCTAACACCGTTATAACTCTCCGACAACGGCGCCAAAAGTTGATCCACTCCCAATACATACTCAACAATGAGTGGAAGAGGTCGTTCGAAGAATAGTACCTAACTATGAGTCGGGGTCAAATTCCTCAGGGAGCTAAATGTGGGTGTTAGGGTGTACACTTGATGAGTGTAGAAGAAATAGATTAAATATGCTTCCAAACAGGATGGTTTTGCAAATTGATTCTACAATCAATACTAACAGTGATTAACTGAAACTAGATATTGATTAATTATTTATGGTTGTTTTAAAATAGGTAAAAGGCCTAGGGATGTAACCTTTACCTAGGTGTTATCTTAATGGGTTAATTACGTTAACACTTATTTTAGTGATCGGGGTATATTATAGCTCTCAACTCTAAGTTACCCGCTCAATACCTCTCGGTCATAGAGTGATTTTGTCCAATTTGGCTTTCTCAAGCCCAAATGGGTATCAAGCCAAATAGTTGATATGAGCTCAAGTCGGGTTTTCCCTATCTCTAGTTCAAACCCATTAATTAGGCTAGTCAAAACCTTAACTAGCCCAATTTCTTGTTAGTCAAGTTTTCCTAGACTAGGTCCCTGTTTCTCAAGTAAAGACCAAGTCAAAAAAGGCATGAATTAATATTTGCAACCATTAATTCTAAAATTAAACCATGAACGAGGCTAAATAACAAATGCCCAATCATAAACAAGTATTAGATTAATTACTCATAAGGTATACACACTAGGGTTGGGTCACAACCGTAGAAAATATCTAGCTACTCATAATGGAAATGGAAGACAATAAAGGAGAAACACTAATTAAAGCCATAATAGCAATTTAAAATAAAACACTGATGTGTTTGTAACCCAAATTGGTCACAAGTTACCAAAAGTTGTAAACTACAACGGCTATAGCTCAAAAAACTACCAAACTTGACCTAAAGTATTAGTTTTGGAAACAAGAATCAACACTTTCGGACTAAACTAAAGTAAGAATGTACTAATAAGTGGTTGAAATCCACACTTATCAAAGTCGCAAGATAAAGTATGGTAGAGCGACAAGGTTTTAGGTAGACATGAGAAGGTGACGAGAATATGCAAGGCCTCGGGATTAAGCCTATCAAAATGAGAGAGTTGATGGTTTTTGTAAGTTATAGAAGATCAATA
>AWOL01S0134130.1:0-19425 GCA_000715115.1 Nicotiana otophora
TATTCTAAGACCAAAGTTGCTGTAATTTTTTCTAAGTGTTGTAAGAAAACTAAAGTTGGCGTGAGGCCTGGCTTCCGCACATGCTGATTTTGGCGGACAAAAATCAGGCTTCTGACAATTAGTAATGTAATGTAGCAATTAATTATAATACGAAAGTTAATAGTACATTAATTCTTGGTGGATATTTGATCCATTGCCCTAAAGTTGAGTATGCAAAGTATCAACCAAATTATTTGTTTATTTTCTAAACATAAAAATGAATTTACAATTATATCCTTGGATATTTGGTTTTTATAGTCTTTTTAAAAAAAAGACAAAATGTAGCTTTGTTCTTTTGGTGCTTCATTCATGTATAACTTATACATGAATTAGCTATTCCATGCATGTTGGTGGTGGATTGAGATAATATATCAATTGATGTATAAAATAATACATGCATTAGTTATCCTAAAATCACGGTCAAACAATATATTAATTCAATATAAATTCGTATACCATAATTAATGGCCTTATACATCATATCAAACAACCCACAAGTGTTCGAGTCCTGTCCCCGAGAGACGTATTTAATTCTTGCCATGTCCTTTCCCTATTCTTCTGCTTCAATTTGTGAAAGAAGATCAAAGTGAAAAACGCACAAAACCACAACTGTAACATTCCCATGTTGTAGTCCAGAGCTATGAGAAATGAAATAGTGAAATGGGGATTTTGGTTTTAGGTTGGGTATANAGAGTGAAAACGTCTAAGGCTAAGAGTAGTCTTGTGAGAAAATTTGAGGGTCAAGAGTGATCTTCTTGTATACGACATTATACTTTTAGTTTGAGTTTCTTTGTATTCTTGAGTTAATTACTAAGTTGGGAAAAGAATTTCATGTGTATTGTGCCTTGTGTTCTTTTTTATTTTCCGTTGCCTTACTTAAATTCGTTGCTTAAATCATTCCTAAACTTACTACGTTGAAAGCTGCCTAAAAATATTCTAAGACCAAAGTTGCTGTAATTTTTTCTAAGTGTTGTAAGAAAACTAAAGTTGGCGTGAGGCCTGGCTTCCGCACATGCTGATTTTGGCGGACAAAAATCAGGCTTCTGACAATTAGTAATGTAATGTAGCAATTAATTATAATACGAAAGTTAATAGTACATTAATTCTTGGTGGATATTTGATCCATTGCCCTAAAGTTGAGTATGCAAAGTATCAACCAAATTATTTGTTTATTTTCTAAACATAAAAATGAATTTACAATTATATCCTTGGATATTTGGTTTTTATAGTCTTTTTAAAAAAAAGACAAAATGTAGCTTTGTTCTTTTGGTGCTTCATTCATGTATAACTTATACATGAATTAGCTATTCCATGCATGTTGGTGGTGGATTGAGATAATATATCAATTGATGTATAAAATAATACATGCATTAGTTATCCTAAAATCACGGTCAAACAATATATTAATTCAATATAAATTCGTATACCATAATTAATGGCCTTATACATCATATCAAACAACCCACAAGTGTTCGAGTCCTGTCCCCGAGAGACGTATTTAATTCTTGCCATGTCCTTTCCCTATTCTTCTGCTTCAATTTGTGAAAGAAGATCAAAGTGAAAACCGCACAAAACCACAACTGTAACATTCCCATGTTGTAGTCCAGAGCTATGAGAAATGAAATAGTGAAATGGGGATTTTGGTTTTAGGTTGGGTATACTTTTTTTGGTTTCTACCCGATATTTGGTTCTCTATTCGATTTTCAAGGCTTGAACCAGATAAAATAATTGGTTAAGAATGAAGGAATACTTATCACCTATCATATTGTTTGATGATTATATATGTATGCTTAATGTAAACCATGTTGTATAGATCATTTACTGTATTTTTAGATAAGTAATCTGTACTTATCAAAGAAAGTTATCTGTAATTATCACTTATGTGAAAAACTCTTTACATTGTCATGTTTAACTCTTTTTTCTTTTTTCAAATTTGGGATGCAGAAATAAAATTCAGCTTATAAAATTTCTCCCTCCCCCCATCCCAACTCTAATTTTTTTTCTTTTGTGACATGCTATGGTCTAACATTCAATTAAGTAGATAAAAACTATATAGAAGAATAAGGCTCAAATTACAGTTGAGACAAAAATTTATAATTTTTTTTTTTCATATGTCTGAATTTTTGTGTGACCGAGTTAGTACATGTGCATTCATGTCCTTGAACCTATTGAAAGATAACAAATATTCAATAAAATAGTTAAGGTGCTGGTAACACATTATTACTACTACAATTATAGAAGCCACTACGTGAGGAGCATGTCTGTTTGAGCTTTATGCTTAAGTTGGCCTTGGGCAATTATGTAATTGTATTAGAATGAAGCAACTTTATTGGCCGAAAAGAAACGCTACTGTAGCGCCCATCGAAATTTTGGCTATGTTGATCAGGTTGGCCCCTGTTTCACACAAACAAATGGACTCTAATACATTACTAAGGCATAATTTGACATGTGGAATACCGGGGCCCATATTACCAACAACGTTTACGAATACCATCACACGTATCAGTTTGCAGCTTACTGTCTTATAAAGCTGCTTTAGGGACTACTGGGTGTAGTCTTATCTACATCCTAATCATCTGACTTGAGTACTCTTTAATTTAGTTTAACTGCAGTAGATGTGGATTAACCTACCATATTTAAAAGTTGGCAATTACACGCAAATATTTAACATTATTTCATGAATTTTTTATCTTAAGAGCTTAGATAAAAATATTTTAGCATCTTTTTGGCATGTGTTATGCAATTTGAAAGTTTCTATCCGAGCATATATTCACATGAATTCATACATTATACGTTAAATATGCCCCTATTTATTCGACTAAAATAAGTCTCATATCATTAAAAATATAACTAAAATTGGTGAATAAATAAATAATAAAAAACACAACAAAAGTTCTTATCTTTATGAATTAAAATAAAATACTAACTTATAGACTTGTAATAAAATAGCTAGCATAAGATATGAAGGATGGTCACTTATTAATATAGCAGATTCTTCTACACTTTATTTAATTGAAAGTTCAAATACTCCACATGTTCTTTATTACACTTTTGAATTTTTTTTTATAACAATTAGGGTGTTTTCGGTACAGAAAAATATAGAATGGTCTACCTTGATAAATTATATTCTAAGTTAGATTTCAAATTTTCGTCAGATATAAAAATAGTTCTACCTTGACTAATTAT
The DNA here is from genome assembly GCA_000715115.1 of Nicotiana otophora. Classification (NCBI taxonomy): domain Eukaryota; kingdom Viridiplantae; phylum Streptophyta; class Magnoliopsida; order Solanales; family Solanaceae; genus Nicotiana; species Nicotiana otophora. The sequence goes on from AWOL01S0134130.1 coordinate 3,226, forward strand.
TTAAAATATAGTGAAATTAAAAAAGTTTTTATATTATATATTTCTCAATTTAAAAAACAACGAATCTTGCAACACTTTATTTTTTTCATCAAGGATAGATAAGATAGCTTCAAGTGGTTGTAGTTGCAAATAAGCACCTCGCTTAAAAATAATATTTAAATTTATACAATATATATCCCTTCAGTTTCAATTTATGTGAACTTATTTCACTGAGCACGGAATTTAAAAAAAAGAGAAGATTTTTGAATTTGTGGTGTAAAATGATGCGCATATATTTTGTGAGGCTATAAATCATTACATAAAGATAAATTATTTCCAAATAAAAAAAGATGTCACAAGTTGAATATATCTTTTTCTCAATAGATTCATGTGCATATGTGACGATTTTCTTTTAAAGCGAACAAGTGAACTATGGACACATTGAGAATGAAACTTCCATATTTTCATAATTGAAGATTTTAATATTTGAAAAGCAAAAGAAAAAAAAAGGCAATTGCAAACTTATTAATAACCTGTAAATAATTAAATTTTAATATATTTCCTTAACAACCACGCTCTATAACAACATTTCGCTCCAGCAGACAAGTTCTATATGAATTTCTTTTTATGTTATATTTTTTTACCTCTTTATAAACAACATCCATTATTATAGCTGTACATTTTTCGTAAAATTACCTCTCTATTATAATTATTTTATTGGATACATAAAGTTTATAATTTATAAGATCAAATGGGGAAATTGAAACGTTAAAAATTCTTGTGAACATGGAATATAAAAAATTAAAAGATGAAGGTGTAGACCTTTTTATTCTGCCATTTTTTCAACATAAAGAGATTGGAAAATATTGGGTAATTTTAATCTATAAATGTCGAACAAATGTCAAATATTATTATAGGTGTATAACAACTATTCCCTATAGCATGTAAAAGAAAATCGGAACTAACAAGATTATTATATAGATATTTAAATGTATAAAACACAAAGACATATATAACAAAAAACACAAATGAAAAAGAGATAATACATCATGCGATTATATAATTTAATATCTCATGAACAATAAATTAAATTACAGAACTTATAAATAACCTTTAAATTGGATCAATTGTTTAACGTATAGACATCTAGAAAGATAAAACGAAAAACAATACTGCAAAAGAAAATTTTATATCCATAATATAGCTATTGGGCCCGTGCTTGGCACGGGTAAACCTCTACTAGTCTTTTAATGAAAAAGAAAGAAGATAGGCTGAGCTTGAGAGTTGGAAACTACATGCATTCTTTTAACTTACTGTCCAACTGTGCCCTCTCACTCTATTAGAAAATTCTAGGTTGTGTCTGATCACCAGATTAAGACCATTGATAATAATGATAATAAAAGAAAAATAAATCAATAGCTTGATAAAGAACACTCCAATCCAAATGTATAACTTTCAATGAATTCACAGTTGGATCTTATCCAAAAATTTAATATATAGGAGTTTAATTCTTACTAGGTAGAATTTGGACGAGTAATTAGCCAGACAAGATACAAGACATGAGAGACCAAAATAGTATATATTGGTAAGCAATAGTCCAAAAATATCAACATCTGGGCAGATGTGGATTCTATTTGATAAGCCATGCATGCACCACACTCCTTTGGCCACTCTACCCACGGCCATCACCTTCATTCTTTTGTCAAAAGTCCACCTTTTCCGATCACCTTTCACATTTATGCTCTTGTTATCTATATTTTTTATTGTGATAAAAATGCTATACTACCCCCTCAATACAAATATCGTGCAATTTAATATTATTCTTTTGGGATTTAAATCCTCCTCTCCTATAATTTTTGCCCCATTTCATTACGGTTAGGCCACACTCATATTCTTTATTTTTTTGAAAGGAAAGTTATTTCCTTACTTTATCTCGCATCTTTCTTGAAAGAATCAATACAAGAAAGATATTGAGGATTTGTGGTCGTCATCTATAAAGTATTATTGTTATTATTATTATCATAGTTACTATTAGATATGAAGATATCGATTACTGTTATACATACTAAAAAGTTGTTTTTTCTTGTTATTGTTTTTAATTTGTCTAGCTGATAAAGCTTAATTATATTTTAGAAAAGTTTGTGACCTAATCTTTTCCTTTTCATTTTATATATACTTGAGTAGAAAAGGAACGAAAGGAATAAGGAGCCAACTCATTGCGCGGTTGGTCATTAATTTAACTTAGTTTAAACTTTAAAGTCATATCACAACTTAAGAGCAAGTACGACGTCTGTAATTTGCTGAAGGTCTTCTTTCCCGTCTGTTGTGGAGTTTATCCAAAGACTTATCTTTATTAGCTAGTTTGATAATATTATAATCACGGGTTTGCAAAGCTTATCTTGAATTAGGTAGTTTAATGAACTGAGGAAAATATTGATGTTAATTTGGAGAGTATAGTCAATCATCTACCCACCAAATTGACATTTTCTTTGCTAAAAATGGAAACGAAATGTACAACGCTGAAAAATATTACTCCTGTAACAACTTTAGCAAATTAATTAGTTGTTTGCCAAGTGCTGGAAAATATTACTATTCTATAGTAATACAAGTATACAACAATCTTTGATTTTTCGTTCTATGGTCTACGGAGATTGCTTTACCAATCACAGACTGTCAGGTAATTATTTCCTTGGCCTTTACATCACATCTATATGTTACAATTCTTGAAATAATACTAGTATAGCTGACCCCAATATGCTTGAGAGATTGAGACGTATAGTAATTGTTGTTTTCCACCATCTCCATTCTTGAAATCCATCCCGAAGTATCCATTGTCACTGGAACTGAAAGGCTGGATTCACAAAAATTTGGACATTTCCATTAACGTTGGTACTAGTCATGTACTGGTGTGACAATTCCCCTAGCTGAAATTTTTCCATGGCATGATGAGGCACATTTCCAGTATTAACATTGGTCATTATGTTTTGGTTGTTAGCGTTGTATGAATTGTCATCAAATAGTTGTGAAATTGACCCAAAATAATCCATTTCCAATAGATGAGATAGTGAACAAGCCCTTGGCAATTTCAATGTTTGTGGTCCAGTAGAAGCAACAATTTCAACAGGATTAGTACTCAATATTTCAGGCTGTTTTGTATCTTCTTCAACTTTCATCATCTCCATAGCTCTTCCCAAATTCTTCTTCTTATAAATTCTACAAAGTACCCAATTATCCAACTGAATAAAACGAAGAAAAAAGTAAGCATTTAGTCATGACAAAAACCCTTATAATATATAGTAGAACGGGTTTAATATATATACACTGCCACGAGCTATCAGTACAACTTAACATATTCTAGAAGTACTGATAATATAGATTATTAAATGTAATTATTACCCTTTAAAATGATCCGTTGGTGTAAAAACGTCTAAACAGAGTATACAAGTTAAACTATAGTAGTAAACAATTCCGAGGATTCAAGTCTTACCCTCATGGAGCCATTTGGCCTGATTGGTTGAGATCTGGATTCACTTAATCGATATTCATGCATGATCCAATCAGTCTTAATACCCTTAGGAGGTCTTCCTTCATAGAAAACAAGAGCCTTCTTAATACCAACATATTTTGATCCACTATAGATTGCTTTATCTGTGCCTGTAGCCTTCCAATAACCTGATACAGCTGCTCTATTTGGCCGCACTCCATTTGGGTATTTCCGATCACGAGGGGTGAAAAAGTACCATTCCCTTTCCCCAAATTCAGCTTTCTCTGCAAGAATTTCATAAGAAAATTAATTCAAGACTTAAAAGTCAACCAAACCAAAACTAAGTCTTTGAATTAAACGCGATTCTACGAGTATACTAACCAGGCAATTCCCAAGGATCTAACTTATAGACATCAACTTCGGGGATGATTGAAACAGGACAAGGTCTTGAGGTAGATTGATTACGAAGATAATACATGATTAATTCTTCATCGGTGGGATGGAACCTAAATCCAGGAGGAAGCTGCTCGGAGCAATTTTTCCCAACCATTTTTTTAAAAAAAAAAATGGTCAAGGAAATAAATAGAAGGGAGAAATATATATATTTATATATATTGTATGGTATGTGGAATAGAACAAAAACCCTTTTCAAATTCTTTTTGGTAAGCTAAGAAAGGTATTGAAAAGTAGGGTTCATGTAGGGAGGGGAGAGGGAATTTGATTCTATGTAAAACGAAACTATTGAGAAGTGAGCGTTTGAAATGTTTGAAAGGAGAAGGTTGGCTAATTTATTCTTGAGGGATTTTTGTTTTCTTGCTAATTTGATTACATAAGGGGTTTGGATATTGGTTGTTTTTGACTTGAGTACCTCGTATTATTGGTGTTGCAAATTAAACCATACTTGCAGGTTAGGTATATTACTTTAAAGGGCAAAGGTCCAAATAAGCCCTCGTACTATACGAAATTGAGCATATTTGTCCTTCGTTAATAGTTTAGCTCAAATATGCCCTTACCGTCACATAGTTGGTCCATATATGCCCTTAGAGTTACACAGTTAGCCCATATATGCTCTTTTCGAAATAGAATTCACCCAAACTAATTAGCTCTTTCTTTAATTGTATTAAAGTGTATTACAAATACTATTTCCTTTTTATTAGTACTTGTTTTTCTTTACTTTTCTCTTTTCTTTCATCTTTTTTCTTTTCTTCTCTTTTTTTTTTCCTTTTTCTTTCTCCCTTATCCTATTTCCTCCATTACTATTACTGATGTCTTCTCCATTTTCATCACCAATTTCACTTGACAAAACTCATAAATTTCAATTACTAAGAAAATTCTCCCATAAGGTAATCAAGTTCCGATTTCACTAGCCCTCTAAATAAATGAAATTAAATTATTTCAAAAATTATGGTTTAAAATTTAAAATAATAAAAATATCTCAACCTTTAACAATACTCAAAAGACAAAAATATTTAAATTATTTTCAGAAAGATAATTTAATGATTAAAAGCTTAGAGTTCAAGTTGTAGTGTTATAAATTTGAGTTGTTAGTTTTTTTTCAGCTGGACATTTTCTTTTTTTTTTATTAACTATATATGTAAATTAGGGGTGTACATGGAACGGATTGGTTCGATTTTTTATCAAAATCAAACCAAACCAATTATATCGGTTTGGATTATACGGTTTTGTTGGATTTTCAGATTTTTTGATACATAAATATTATTTCAATATTACTTTGTTAAATTTTTTAGAACTAAATATATGTTTAGTAAAAATTAAAAAATTGAAAAACATATGATATATAAAAATATTCTTATGGGAGAATTTTCTTAGTAATTGAAATTTATGAGTTTTGTCAAGTGAAATTGGTGATGAAAATAGAGAAGACATCAGTAATAGTAATGGAAGAAATAGGATAAGGGAGAAAGAAAAAGGAAAAAAAAAGAGAAGAAAAGAAAAAAGATGAAACAAAAGAGAAAGGTAAAGAAGAAAAGTACTAATAAAAAGGAAATAGTATTCTTAATACACTTTAATATAATTAAAGAAAGAGCTAATTAGTTTGGGTGAATTTCATTTCGAAAAGGACATATATGGGCCAACTGTGTAACTCTAAGGGCATATATGGACCAATTATGTGACGGTAAGGGCATATTTGAGCTAAACTATTAACGAAGGGCAAATGTGCTCAATTTCGTATAGTATAAGGGCATATTTGGACCTTTACCGTACTTTAAATAATTTCCTATTATTGTTTCTTCATCCAATGGATAACATATCGATGGGCATGGAGGAAGGGATGGGGGAGGGGAAGGAAATTCTTAGTCTTATCTTTTTTCTTGTTTGTGCTACTTTAACAAACTATCACTCCATGGCTTTTTCAATTTTGAGTATCACTAAAAATAAAGTTCCTTGCAAGAAATTATAGTCCTGATCTTACATGCGAGGATGTGGCCTAGTGTTAGTGTAGTGGGTAGAAATCATGCGAGGCCAGGTTCAAACTCCGACAAAAATAATGAATAATTATTTGATTTCATTATGTGTATCTAATCCTAAAATGATATAAGAATTTTCTGTTGGTAGAAGGTCGTACGTACTCGATAAAATAATCGAATTATATACAAATTGTCTCGAACTCCACCACTAATATTTAAAAATTATCCTCATCCAGTGATTAAGGTTCGAGATTCAATTGTATGAGGACGACAACTTACGAGAATTTTGGAGTTTTGGTATTATAGAGTTCTGATATTTTCGTCAAATCAATATATCTCTAATAGACGATGAATGGAACCGCGTCCGATAATAGCTAGAGAGAATCATTAGAGTTGTTGCACGACTAAATTAGAGCCCCACTACATTTGTTTTCTTTTGTTCCTTTCTAAAAGGAGAAAAAAGCGTCTCTTGAAAAATACAAGAACCTTTTTATCAAACTTATGTGCACTTGGCGATTGTAGAGATTCATTGTATATATATTAAAGAAAGTGACTTGAGAACAGTAGCTGTACATGATTTATGAGGTGCTTGTCGTATATCCTAGCCAATTTATATGTTGTTCCTTTCATGTTTAAGAAAACAAAAATACATAAGCACAGTATGTCACGAAACGTTTTCCAGGTTTTGTGGGTGAATGGATGATAAAAATGTTTTAAATTGGATGAAATCATACCCTCAAATTAATGACATTATTATTACTATTATTATACTCAAAATCATTGCAAACACATTGTTGTCTATGAACTTGTCATGCATTCAATTCCTTATTTATAGCTTTCCTAACCTAAAATTTTTGTGACTATGTCAATAGATTTTCACATATTCCCTATAACATAAAAATTAATGTATTTCATAAAACTTACCAATCTATTTCGACTAATGTGGATTGAAGTGGTAGACTAAAATGATTACATACAAATTCCAACACCACAAAAAGACTTCTTCATCTAGTTTTCTTTCCCTGATTATTTACAGCGACATACTCCAATTTTATAATTATATAATTATAAAGAAAAGAATAAGTTATACGTATCTCAATTATTGGGTAACATCTTCGGGGTGCGAAGTTAGCATGAAATACCGAATTCGAGAGAACTACACTACTTAACGATACGGCTGGTCGTTTTGAGTAATTTATCCCCGATCTCCTATTTATTACCTCCTCTATATTATATTGTGGTTATGTGACTTGCCGGGGTATTTGGTTTTGATTTCGGGTGAGTTTCGAAGTGAAATGTGACACATAGTCCCTAAGTTGGAGGTTTAAGTTGAAAGAGTTGACCGTAGTTTGACTTTGTGTAGATGACTCTGGAATGGAGTTTTGACGATTCTAATAGCTTCGTATGGTGATATTAGAATTAGGAGTGTGTCCGGATGTTGATTTGGAGGTCTGTAGGTCATTTTCGGCTTGAATTGACGAAAGTTAGAAAGTTGAAGGTTTGGAAGGTAAGTTTGACCGGGAGTTGCCTTTATTGATATCGAGGTCGAATTTTGATTCCGAAAGTTGAAATAGGTCTATCATATCATTTATGATTTCTGTGCAAAATTTGAAGTCAATCAGAGTTGTGTTGATATGAATTGGCATTAGTTTTGGAATTCGGAAGTTCATAGTTTCAATAGGCTTGCGATTTGTGTTTTTGATATTGTTTGATGTGATTTGAGGCCTTGACTAAATTCGTATCGTGTTTAGGACTTGTTGGTATGTTAGGACGGGGTCCTAGGGGCCTCGGGTGTGATTCGGATTAAGTTCGGCTTCATTTTTGGCTTTGCGGGATTGCTGGTTTTCTCAGTCTGGTTTCCTCTTATCGATCGCGAGAAGGGTATGCGATCGCGAAGCTATAAGACTGGCAGGTGTGAAGTTGTTCTACACATTTGTGAGGATGGAATTGTGATCGCAAAGTTTGGGAAGTTACAGTTCCGCGAACGCGTGAGTGGTATCGCGTTCGCGATGAATGAAGATGAGGCCTGGGAAGGCTGGCGCGTTGCTCTACGTGATCACATAAGTGTGACCGCGATCGCGTAGCTTTGGAGTTTCACTCACCGCGTTCACGACCTTTGGAGTGCGTTCGCATAGGTCATTTTGTGAGGGCAGCTTTTTTGTTCTTCACGATCGCAAAGAGGAATCACTAGGCAGCAGAATAAAATTTTCAAAACGAGGGTTTCATCTCATTTTTCATAATTTGGACCTAAAGAGCTCGGCTTGTGGCAATGTTTCGAGAGTTTTTCAACAAAATCATTGGGATAAGTGATTCTAACTCGGGTTGGACTATATTTCATGAATTTATTATTATTTTCATAATCTAATTAGTGATTTGAGTTGAAAATTTGAGGAAAACCTGTGAAAACCTTCTAGACTAAATTTTGGGGTTTTGAAAGGAGATTTGAGGTCGGATTTGAGTAATTCTTGTATGGTTGGAATCATTATTGAATAGGTGTTCAGATTGTGCAATTTGATCGGGTTCCGAGACGCTCGGGTTGACCTTTTGAGTTGACTTTTTATTCCTTGCAAAGATCATAACTTTATTGTTCGAAATAGTTTGCTATAGTTTATATTTATGGTATGAAGCTGTTTTGGCTAGATTTGAGTCATTCGGAGTTGGATAATAGAGGAAAAGGCCTACTAATGGATCGAGTTAGCGTGTTTTGAGGTAAGTGTCTTGCCTAACTTTATGAGGGGGGAATTACCCCTTAGGATTGGTGTTGTTTTGTGATAATTGTGATGTGTGGAAGCTGTGTACGTAATGTGACGAGTGTGTACACGGTCTAAATATAAAAATTTACCAATTTTAGCTATGCAGATTCTTTCATGCCTTAATTGAGTTATCTTAACATATTATATTCGTCATCATTAGTATATTTTTACATGTTCTACTTGTCTTATCTCTTACTTGTTAATTGCTCTACATGTTTAGTTGAAGTTTTTATTTCCTTTATTCCATATTCATTATTTAACCGTTGAATTCTCTACTTGAAACTGTTATTCTAGGAATATCTTATCATTAAAATTGGTATTGAATTATAAAGGCCGTGATTCACATTGAAGTAAAGTGTTAAGTTGTGCAATACTATTCTTGTTGAGTTATTCATTTCTGATTGTTATTGTTGAGACTCTTGTGTACATTGTGGTTGAGCCATGGGCTACTTATTGTGAAAACACTATTATTGTTGATTTATTTGGCAAGTTGTGATATTGGACACTTGAGGTGCGATTTGTAATATGTTGTGATATTGATACACATGCGGTCGTATAAGGTTTCGGGGTTGAAACGCATGCAGTGAGATAAGGTGGGCTTGATACGCATGTTGCTAGTAAGGAAACTAATTGAAGTCACGCAGTGTGATAAGGTAGGCTAAAATACGGGATGCTATTTCGGGAATAATAATTTTGAAAATTAAATGCAAGGCTCCCGCGGTGATATAAGAAAATATTGTGAATTGTTTTGTGACTTGAGACTACGAGGCGGTACCTCGGTAGTGACTCTTGTTGATACTTCTCTATTACTTCACTTGTGTTTGGTTATTTTGTTTCCTTCGCATAACATCCCTTGTTTTCTTCCGTGATGCATTATTTGTCTTAGTCAGTGTAGTTAATCTAGGTATATTTCTTGCTTGTTTCATTTCCATTTTTATTATTATTACACTGTTAATTACTTATTCTGTTTCTTATTTATTCCAGTAGGTTCTTGACCTGACCTCGTTACTACTCTATCGAGGTTAGGCTTGGTACTTACTAGGTACCGTTGGTGTACTCATGCTACGCTTCTGCACATCTTTTTTGTGCAGATCCAGGTACCTCCTACCAGTCCAGGCACCACTGAGGCGAGCTTAGTTGAGAGACTTTAAGATATACTTGCCGGTGTTCGTAGGCCTCAGAATCCCCCTCTATCTAGACTATTTTATCTCATTATCCTTTTATAGACACTGATGTATAGGGATGTTCAGTACCATCATATAGAGCTTGTGACTTGCATTCGCCAGTTTTTGGGAAGTTGTATATATTGAGTTGCGGAGTTTATTTTATATTAGATGTTGAGGTTTGAAACTTTAAATTATCATTTCGTTAATATTGCATGTATGTTAGGCTTACCTAGTCTTAGAGACTAGGTGTTATCACGACATCCTACGGAAGAAAATTGGGATAGTGACAAGTTGGTATCAGAGTTCTAGGTTCATAGGTGTTATGAGTCATAAGTAGAGTCTCGCAGATCGGTACAGAGACGTCTGTACTTATCTTTGGGAGGCTATGGAACTGTTAGGAAAAGTTTTACTTCTTTGATAACTTATCGTGTGAATTTATTGACTTCGGATTTCTAAATCTCTATCTTTCTGTCCTCTCACAGATGGTGAGAAAACGCATAGCTGGATCTAATGATCAGATACCCGCATCCCCTGCCACAACCGTGAGAGGCCGGGGCTGGGGCAGAGGCCGAGGACGGCCACGTGGTGCATCCAGAGCACATGCCCGAGCTACAACAGAGGAGCCACCAGTAGTTCCGGGTAGAGTGCAGGTACCTGAGACGTCTGTTACTACCCCTGTACTTCACGAGACTCTCGCCCAATGTTTGAGCATGTTTGACACTCTAGCACTATTCCACTTTCTCCTGCCACATATCCGGGTAGGGGAGGAGCACAGACTCCCACAGCTGGTACCCCAGAGCAGCTGGTCCGGGTTGACCAGGTCCTAGAGGTCATATCAGTGTAGCCGGTTGTCCCAGTTCAGCCCGAGTTTAGGGCAGCAGTATCTGAGGAGGAGCAGATCAGGCTCGATAGGTACAAGAAGTACCACCCTCCTACCTTCAGTGGCTTAGCTTCAGAGGATGCATAGGGTTCTCTTGAGGAGTACCACTGTATCCTCCGTACTATGGGTATTGTGTATTCGAGTGGGGTTGCTTTCACTATGTTCCAGCTTAAGGGAGCGGCTTATTAGTGGTGGCGAGCATATGAGTTGGGTAGCCCGACCGAGGCAGCTTCATTCACCTAGGCTCAGTTCTCAGAGATGTTCATGAAGGAGTTTATTTCCCAGAGTCTTCGTGATGCATGACGCGCAGAGTTTGAGCAGTTGTGCCAGGGTGCTATGACCGTATCAGAGTATGCTGCCAGGTTCAACGAGTTGCCCAGACATGCACCTGCATTAGTTTCCACTGTCAGAGAGCAAGTTCGTTAATTTATCGAGGGTCTCAACCACAATATTTGATTCAGCATGACTCTAGAGTTGGAGACTGATATCCCATACCAGCAGGGTGTGGAGATCGCTCGAAGATTGAAGGGTATGTGGGGTTGGGAGAGAGAGGCCAAGAGTCCTCAAGATTCTAGCACATATACTGATGCCCGTACCCTAGTTGCATCCCGTCATGGTAGAGGCTATGTGGGACGTCCTATTCATTCAGCACTTCCAGCAACATTTCGGCTACTCCTAGGTCTCAGGTTTCCCACTATGCACCACCATTATCTAGTGCACCTCCTGTACGGGGTGCTTTCAGTGGTCAGCCCAGCCGACCAGGCCTGTGCCAGTCTTAACAGCCACGTCCTCCGAGAGATTGTTTTGAGTGTGGTGACACCCGTCATATGGTGAGTGACTGCCCCAGACTTGGGAGGGGTGCACCTTCATAGACTACTCAGGCACCGCATGTTCCACAGGCCCCCCAGACTTCTTAGGTCATGGTTACCGCACTAGTTGCCACTCCACCTGCACAGCTAGCCAGAGGTGGAGGTCGGGCGGGGTAGGGGGAGCCCAGGCCAGATGTTATGTTCTTCCAACTAGGACGGAGGTCGTTGCTTCTGACTCAGTTATCACATGTATCGTTCCGCTTTGTCATAGAGATGCATCAGTTTTATGTGATCCAGGCTCCACATATTCCTATCTATCATCTTACGTTGCTCCATATATGGGTATATCCTGTAATTCCTTGAGTTCTCCTATCTATGTGTCCATGCTAGTGGGAGATTCCATTAATGTTGACCATGTGTATCGGTTGTGTTTAGTTGTTCTTAGTGGTTTTGAGACCAAAGTTTATCTGTTGTTGCTCAGTATGGTAGATTTTGATGTTATCTTGGGTATGGACTAGTTGTTGCCCTGTCATGCTATTCTTGATTGTCACGCCAAGACAGTGATGTTAGCTATGCCAATTTTTCCGCGAGGGGTGTGCGACATATCTAGCATTTATGAGAGATATTAGTGTTGGTACACCTACCGTTGAATCACTTCCGATAGTGAGGGACTGTCCAGATGTATTTCCAGCGGATCTTTCGGGCATACCCGATAGGGATATCAATTTTGGTATTAATTTGTTACCGGGAACTCAGCCCATTTCTATTCCACCATATCGTATGACCCCAGTAGAGTTGAAGGAGTTAAAGGAGCAATTGCAAGAGTTTCTTGATAAAGGCTTCATTCAGCCTAGTGTGTCACATTGGGGGTGCTACGGTCTTGTTTGTAAAGAAGAATGATGGTTCGATGCGCATGTGTATCGATTATTGATAGTTGAACAAGGTTACAGTGAAGAATATGTATCTATTACCACGCATTGATGACCTATTTGATCAGCTGCAAGGTTCAGAGTATTCTCAAAGATTGATTTGCGGACAGGCTATCATCAGTTGAAGATTCGGGAGCTAGATATTCCGAAGACTGCCTTCAGGACTCGGTATGTTCATTACGAATTCCTTGTGATGTCATTTGGGCTGACCAATGCCCCAACTACATTCATGCACTTGATGAACAGTGTATTCCAGTCCAATCTCGATTCATTCGTCATTGTGTTTATTGGTGACATCTTGGTGTACTCCCGGAGCTGGGAGGATCATGAGCAGCACTTGAGGACTGTGCTCCAGACCTTGAGAGAAAATAAGTTATATGCAAAATTTTCAAAGTGTGAATTCTGGCTTGATTTAGTATCCTTTTTGGGTCGTGTAGTATCGAGTGAAGGGATCAAGGTAGATCCGAAGAAAATTGAAGCAGTACAAAATTGGCCCAGACCGTCTTCAGCTCCTAAGATCTGGAGTTTTCTTGGTTTGGCAGGGTATTACCGTCGATTCGTAGAGGGTTTCTCCTCTATTGCGGCTCCTATGACCAGATTGACCCAGAAGGGTGCTCCGTTCAGGTGGACTGAGGAGTGTTAGGAGAGCTTTCAGAAGCTCAAGATTGCTTTGACTACAGCCCTAGTGTTGGTGTTGCATACAGGTTCGGGGTCTTACTCTATGTACTGTGATACGTCGCGTGTTGGCCTCAACACGGTGTTGATGCAGGATGGTAGGGTAATTTCCTAAGCGTCTAGACAGCTGAGGGTGCATGAGAAGAGTTTTCATGTCCACGATCTCGAGTTAGCAACTATTGTTCATGCCTTGAAGATTTGGCGACACTCTTTGTACGGTGTCCTTTGTGAGGTCTATATCGACCACCAGAGTCGACAACATCTGTTCAAACAGAAGGATCTTAATTTGAGGCAGCGGAGATGGTTAGAGTTGCTTAAGGACTATAATATCACCATTCTATATCATCCCAGAAAGTCCAATGTGGTGGCCGATGTCTTGAGTCGAAAGGAAATGAGGTTGGGCAGTTTAGCATATCCACCGGCAGTAGAGAGGCCATTAGTATTAGATGGTCATGCCCTGGCTAACCAGTTTATTAGATTGGATGTTTCGGAGCCGAATCGAGTTTTGGCTTGTGTGGTTTCCCGATCTTCTCGTTATGATCGTATCAGAGAGTGACAGTATGACGACCCCCATTTGCTTGTCCTCAAGGACACGGTTCAACACGGCTATTCCAAGGAGGTCACTATTGGGGATGACGGTGTGTTACGGATGTAGGGCAGGCTATGTGTACCCAATATAGATAGTTTGCATGAGTTGATGCTTTAGGAGGTCCACAGTTCGCGATACTCCATTCATCTGGGTGGCGCTAAGATGTATCAGGACTTAAGGTAGAACTATTGGTAGAGGAGAAGGAATAAGGACATAGTCGAGTATGTAGATCGGTGCCTAAATTGCCAGCAGGTGAAGTATGAGCATCAGCGGCCAGGTGGATTGCTTCAGAGGCTAGAGATTCCAGAGTGGAAATGGGAGCCGGTTACTATGGATTTTGTTGTTGAGCTCCCATGGACTAAGAAGAAGTTCCATGTATTATAGGTGATTGTGGATAGGTTGACTAAGTTGGCTCATTTCATTCCAGTGGTGACTACTTATTCTTCAGAGCAGCTGGCACACGTTTATATCCGCGAGATTGTCCGACTTCATGGCGTGCCGGTATCCATCATCTCTGACTGCGGCTACACAGTTTACATCGCGATTCTATAGTGTCGTACAACATAAGTTGGGCACACGGGTTGAGTTGAGTATGACATTCTACCCTCAGACGAACGGACAGTCCGAGTGCACTATTCAGATATTGGAAGATATGCCTCATGCATGTGTGATAGAGTTTGGGGATTCTTGGGATCAGTTCTTGCTGTTTGCGGAGTTTTCCTACAAAAACAGTTACCAGTCGAGCATTCAGATTGTTCCGTATGAGGCCTTGTGTGAGAGGCGGTGTTGGTCTCCTATGGGTTGGTTTGAGCCGGGTGAGGTAAGGCTATTGGGTACTGACTTGGTTTACGATGCTTTGGAAAAGGTTAAATTATTCAAGATCGACTTCTTACAGCCCAATCTAGACAGAAGAGTTATGCGGATCGGAAGGTTCGCGATGTTGTATTCATGGTTGGGGAGCGTGTCTTGCTCTGGATTCTGCATGTGAAGGTGTTATGAGGTTCAGGAGGAAGGTCAAATTGAGCCCTAGGTATAGCAGACCTTTTGAGATTTTTGAGAGTATTGAAGAGGTGGCTTTCAAGCTTTCACTACCACCTAGTCTAGTTTCAGTTCATCCAGTATTTTATGTTTCTATGCTCCAGAAGTATCACGATGATCCGTTTTATGTGTTCGATTTCAACTCAGTCCAGTTGGAGAAGGATTTGTCCTATGCTGAGTAGCCTGTGGCCATTTTGGACAGGCAGGTCCGAAAGTTGAGGTCATAGAACATTGCTTCAGTGAAGGTTTAGTGAAGAGGTCAACTAGTCAAGGAGCCGACTTGGGAGACCGAGCATGACATGCATAGCCGTTATCCTCATCTTTTTACCACTTCAGGTATGTAATGACCCGGCCAGTCGTTTGGAGTATTTTAGCCCCGATCCCCTATTTATTTCCTCCTCTATGTTATATTGTGGTTATGTGACTTGTTGGGTGTTTGGTTTTGGTTTCTGGTGAGTTTCGGAGTAAAATGGGACACATAGTCTCTAAGTTGGAGGTTTAAGTTGAAAGGGTTGACTGTAGTTTGAATTTTGTGTCCCGGGGGCCTCGAGTGTGATTTGGATCAAGTTTGGCTTCATTTTTGGCATTGTGTGATTACTGGTTTTCTAAGTCGGGTTTCCTCTTATGCGATCGCAAGAAGGGGGCCGTGATCGCGAAGCTTTAAGACTGGCAAGTGTGAAGTTGTTCTACGCATTCGCGAGGACGGAATTGCGATCGCGAAGTTTGGGAAGTTACAGCTCCGCAAATGCGGAGTGGTGCCACGTTCATGATGAAGGAAGAGGAGGCTTAGGAAGGCTGACACGTTGCTCTCCGCGATCGCATAAGTGTGACCGTGATCGCATAGCTTTGGATTTTTACCCGCCGTGTTTGCGGCCTTTGGAGTGCGTTCGCGTAGATAATTTTGTGAGGGCAGCATTTTTGTTCTCCGCGATCGCGAGGGACTTTCTGCGATTGCGAAGAGGAATTACTGGCCGCAGAATATAAATTTCAAAACGAGGGTTTCATCTCATTTTTCATAATTTGGACCTAGAGAGCTTAGCCTGTGGCGAAATTTTGAGGGTTTTTCAAGAAAATCATTGGGGTAAGTGATTCTAACCCGGATTGGACTATATTTCATGAATATATTGTTATTTTCATCATCTAATCAGTGATTTAAGTTGGAAATTTGAGGAAACATTGTGAAAACATCCTAGACTAAATTTTGGAGTTTTGAAAGGCGATTTGAGGTCGGATTTGAGTAATTCTAGTATGATTGGACTCGTTATCGAATGTGTTTACGGATTTTATAATTTTAGTCGGGTTCTGAGATGCGGGTCTATATTAACCTTTTGAGTTGACTCTTTATTCTTTGCAAAGATTGTAATTTTATTGTTCGAAATAGTTTTTTATAGTCTAGATTCGAGCCGTTCGGAGTTGGATAATCGAGAGAAAGGCCTACTAGTGGATTGAGTTAGCGTGTTTTGAGGTAA